>PNEQ01001972.1:36471-50127 GCA_003012365.1 Medauroidea extradentata | reverse complement strand
AATCTAAACAACACGCGCTATTGCCGTTACGCATCTCGTAAATGAGGGCATATTTTATTTGAATTTGTAACGCAAAACCGCCACTACAACAGACATGACACACGCTATTCAATAATTCAAGTTTCGTTCAGTTCTACTGCCACGAACAACGACGACGCACTTCCGAAACAATAATTAACGTATTTTCTTAACATGTGAAATAAAAAGTATGTTGTTTTTAGGCTGGCAAACGTAAAACGTAATATACAGATTACCGATGGTTTTACATCATTTCGGCAATGATACTCAAAGTAATTTCCAATACTTTTGAGTGTGTATATTCAAAACTGGCAAACGCACGCAAATGATGCAACTAAATATGCAACTTGGCGGCGAGAACCTAACTCTGATGCCACCTGTTGGTGGAGTTTTGAACTGTCTGAAGCACGGAGCAAGCGATAACGGCCACGGCGACTCGAGGTCGACGATAGCCTCACATAATTCTCGCGCCAATCGAGTCTAATTATAATGTATGTATGAATGTCAATAAGATCATAAGTAAATATTTTGAAGTGTATTAAATACAGACAGGTCGAGTTCGTCATATGTTCTTTCACTAATGTTGTATTCACATAGGAAAATATACGGAACTACGTACAATAAATCGCTACCAACCTTACAAGCAGTAAAGTAACTCTTGTTAGTGGTGATGTATATGCAGTAACGGCTAGTGATTTTTTTCAAAGGTTAAATCTTTAGTGCTCACTTTATTCCGAATGGCCTATACCTGTGACTGCTCCTGAGCAACCTGTCACTGTATGTCATCACATCAAGACGCCGGCGAAATTTCAAACTTTGCCAACCTTGACAAGGAGAGGAACTGAGGATCCCCGCACTTTGTTCGAGTCATGTGTCGAGCACCTGCGATGCTACAGTGTAGCTAAACAAGAGTGGCCAGGCCTTGTCGGCGCGCAGTTAGAGGACGATGTACACACATGGTGGCAAAAAGTGACTGACTACAATATGACATGAGTACAAATTGTGGAGAAGTTCTCAACCCGCTATTCCAACATGCTCAAAGCGCTACATATGCAGCTGAACATCTTCACACGAGGACCTGGAGATGTTCATTCGGCATAAGGTTAACCTAGTCACCCAGTTCTACCCCGATGATGTCACAGCCGACGTACCAGAAGTAGTACTGCAGGCGGTGCGACCACAATACCGCCCCACACTCCATCCAACCATACACAATGATCTGGAGAGCTTCATCAGAATCACTTCCGTAACTGCCCGGGACATGGTGGAGGTCAACTGACACAGTCGTGCTGCTAGCCCCACACACAGACGTGACACACGCAGAATGGAGGCACCGCCTGACAAGACGGTGACTGAGAAGACGGTGGACACCGCGGCTGTCAACGCACTACAGCACAACACCAGTGACTCCATGCCAGCAAACCCAGCAGCTACCAGTCCGTCACAACTGCCACCTCCACACAGGCTCTGTCGGTTCTGTCCGGGCCAGTAGTACCACTGGCACTCCGATTGTACCCGCTTCAAAGAGAACAACACGGGAAACAACCATTCGGGGTAGGGAGACCCGCGGATATCACTCCCAGCAACCGACAGAAAACCAGGCAAGTGACAGTGAAAATCACCATAACAAACGTAACAGTGACAGTCACAATCACCATTACAGTGTAGATAAATCACAACCCTATCTATGATAAATCTTTCCCCCCAGCAAACTTATGACAGTCTACTACGCATCCCACTGATGATAAACGGTAAACAACCAGTAGCCCTAATCAATACCACGACCACACATAATTTCATCAAGGCCAATGTTTCGTGTTTTAACAAACTGCAAAAATGTGAACTGTCAGTGCAGCTCGCCACGCAAGACGTGACCGATTACATGGCAGGAGCCACACATGTAAACACTGACATCCGCGATGAAGTGTCAACAGTGCCCGACCTATTCGTGAGAGATTTACATGAAAACATAACACTCGGAATGCCTTGGCTAATTGATCAACGAGCTATCATTAAACTGTCTAGCAACTGTATCCATTTCGGTAAACAGCAACGTAAAACAGTGTACCACCTCGGCTATCACTAACCAGTAGAGACTCCACCTGTGCATCTCAGCGACTACGACCACGCAGTTTCGCGAGAACTTCAGGCCGTAGTGCAGCACAATCTAGACGAGCAGAATGAGGTGTTCGCCGCAGGCTTCCACCTGCATTGCACCTCCTTCGCTGTGCACCGGATTCCAACCGTGCATGACGACCCAGTCTACATGCCATCCAGAGATTACCAGCCGCACCAGCGCCACATCATCGAGGAACAGGTTAGTCAGATGTTGTCTGATGATGTCATTGAACCCTTCTAGAGTAACCAAAATTCTGCTATTACCATGTTGCCGCCCCAAAACACCGCCACTTTCAACAACAAACACCAAACCCCTAGACTCAATCAATTAAGTATCTAAACCACCCAGGGTGAGCAACTAAATGCACAACAGCTGTATGTGCAGGTCCACATCTCGCAAGACACAAACCGCCCCAAAACACCGCCACTTTCAACAACAAACACCAAACCCCTAGACTCAATCAATTAAGTATCTAAACCACCCAGGGTGAGCAACTAAATGCACAACAGCTGTATGTGCAGGTCC
Source organism: Medauroidea extradentata (assembly GCA_003012365.1). Taxonomy (NCBI): domain Eukaryota; kingdom Metazoa; phylum Arthropoda; class Insecta; order Phasmatodea; family Phasmatidae; genus Medauroidea; species Medauroidea extradentata. The sequence goes on along the minus strand of PNEQ01001972.1, from coordinate 47,465 downwards.
ACATCTCGCAAGACACAAACCTCTTCCCGCAGGAATGTGTGCAAGCTCTACCTATTTACAGAGTGTTCGACGATACATTGGAGACCTTACCTGGCAGACGGAAAAAGAAATGGAAGGTTTATGTGCCCGATGCCGCCAGACAGCTCGTAATTTAGTATTCACACACCGACCATCTGGCAGGCCACCCGGGCGCAGAACAGACACACACGGACATCGCACGGAAATACAATTTGTGACACTATTTTCACTCTAATAAGGTATACTGAGCACCCACATGCATTGTATTTGTGAGTGTTCTGAAACCACGCAGGACACTGTCTTCTACAGGATGCTAAAACACTGCCATCACCATTCACCCTATCACCTCACCGTCAGGCCACCACAGGACGGCGATTCACCATGGCCTCACGCCCATATTTTTCATCTAATTTTTGATTTAAGAGTCTCGTGTTAGTCCGAGCTATCCGACTAGCTGGCACCCATTATCATAATTTTCCGTTCACCTATGAAGTTTTACACAACCACTCATTCCCATGATCCCCGGCCACATCAGGGGAGTGAAGGCAGTGGTAGAAAGGAGTTGGCAAGGGTAAAGACAGGACCCCAGAGGGAAGGAGGGAATGTATGTCTGAGTGGGGTCTGGGTGCTGAACTTTCTGGGTGAAATACTAAGGGGGAAGATTGTTCAAGGCTTAAGTGGAATAAGGCGGGAAAATGAGTTCAAAAGAGGATTAGCTGATGTGATGTATAAGAAGGAAATGGTAATGATACATAGGATAGAGAGGGTAGAGGAGGAAGTTAAAAGAGAGGGTGGTTTGGGTAGTTTGTTAGCAAGGGTTGAGAAACTAGAGTGCCAGTTGAAAGGGACAAAGGATAATTTTGAGGAGAAGGAGAGAAGCAGATGTAGAGGTTGATAGGCTACGTAGAAAGGTAGATGAGTTGGAACGGGAGGTAAAAGCAACGGATGCAGTGGAAGGTTAGGCTACATTTGCAGAGGTAGGTCGAAGGGAACCTCAGATAACAGGAGTTGGGGGAGGGGGCTAAGGGTTGATTTAGAAGTCTAGCAGTGAGGCTAAGGGAGCGGACAATGTTGACAAGGGTAGGCAGGTAGCTGACATGGGGGTAAAAATGGGACAGTACTTAGACAGGAACCAGAGGTGGTTTTACTAGGTAGCTCTATTGTGAAGGGGGTATAACTGCAGGGAGTGAGAAGAGGGAGTCTGTATAAAGCTGTTTTGGGGATGCCAAAATTAGGTACTTGAAAGGGAGGGTCAGAAGTATGAAGGGAAGCAACACAGCAAAGTTGTTGTAGTGCATGTTGGGGGAAATAATCTTGCTAGTAAAGACTAGGGAAAGAGGTTGAGGAGGACAAGAGAGGATTAATGTGCAAGGTAAAGAAGAAGTTCCCCTTATCCAGAGTAGTTGTTAGTGGTGTGGTAGTAAGAAGGGGGATTAATTATGTGGAAGCTGTGGCAGTTAGTGAAGTCTACAAGATGGTGTGTAGAGACTTGGGGGCTAAATTTCTAGACAGTAGAAAATGGGTGGGTCTGGACTACTTAGAAAGTGAGCAAGTGCACCTGACAGAATGAGGAAACTGATATATTTTAATATAGACATAAGTATGTAAAGAATCAACTATGGACGTAGCATTTAGCAAAATATTTATCATGTAGAAAATTTGTAGGTTTTTAAAGATTCTCTCATGTTAAAACCTTAAATAGTATTGCCGACAGTTATCAAATTCTGCAATCTATTAAGAAATTTATTGGTGGATCCATCTGTGGTTACAACACCAATATACACTAATTGAGGCCATTACAGGCCAGGTTAATGGTTTTTCGAAAATTTTCCATTGCAAATGAAATAGGATATATTTACTTATTTAACATTATACCACCATATAAATCCACACTGATACTTAAGAATCAGATATATAGTTTGCTACTGAAATTTACAATTTAAATACGTAATTAATTCTTGCAGAAAGTACATAAAAAATAATTTACCATGCAAAAAATATGGCAAGTTTGCATTCTTTTGGCCTCACCTTTCAGAATTATTTAAGTTATTTAAAATTTTTTTGCAAGTGTGTGTTAAAAATTCACCAGTGGAAGTTCCGGTACACATCTGCTATACACCTGATTTTTCGGTGGGTTGAATCGGTGAATATATCAATTTAATTTTCAAATGCATGATTGCAGACAAAATTTATAGTTGTGTTTTTTGATTGACCTCCTGGAGCAGAGTTCAAAATAGGAAAAATTCCTACAAAAAATTATTTAATACTTGTATGATTCTTTCGAATTATTTCGGACCTAAATGCAACCAGGCAAAGCAATAGTACAGTGAACATATGAATTTTCAAATTATTAGGTTTTAAAAATGCCATATTTTCAAATGTTACCATAGTATATGAAAACACATTCTTTTTGTCTAAACACATTTAAGACGATGCTGTAATTGTTTTGGTTAGCTACTGCCTACTGTGCACTACTGCGAGTATTGGAATTTTTCACTGACTTAAAGAAACTTATAAAATTTAGAGAAATCGGTTACGTAAAAGCTAACTAGGGAAAATTCTCTCATTGTTAAGGCATGCATGGTTGCAGATTTGTTAGTTAACAACGCAATTTCACTAGTTTTGATTTTTAAATGTGTGAAGACAGCAAGGCATTAGCAGCTCTACCACAATACAATTTTTTAGATATAGGTACGAATGTCGATTTAAATTAAATTCTAGAGTGACAATAACTTAATACGTATTCTTTTTGACATTTCAGATTTAGTATAGAATCATAGTTTACTTTTATAATGTCAGCCGAATGTTGTTCACGTGCATATAAAATGTGAAATTATCGAGATAATAGCTGGAATGTATTAAACCAAACCTGGCACAGACTGGTGATCGAATGTCTTAGTTGTGAAAGTCGTCAAGGAAATAATACGGCAGATAATTTTTATTAAAAGTAAATTTTATCATCTCTTTAATTTTTAGGTTTCTTATTAATGGCAGTGAGAGCTATGATGCTACCAGCTATGGGCAATTTTCGCGAGACTCCGTAAACCTTTCGAATTATCAGTCAATCACAGGTACCTTGAACTCGCCTAATGGCTAATGACATTAGGCATATTTTAGCGGTTGAATTGGTCACAAGCTGTTAGCAAGCGTTTGCCGAATCTGTTTGCATTTACAAGAAATCGCTAAAATGCAATATTCAGTAAACATAAATGGCTACCACCATGGAGTTACCAAATTGTGTACTTGTTATTGTCTGATCAGGAATAGAATTGGACTGTATAAAGGAAAATACATCTTCCCGAATACGTTTATTGGAAAATAAACTACTTTCACTATTTTTTTACATGTACATCATAATAAATTGTAGAAATAAATTTAATTGTGCACCAGTATATCATAAAAAATTAATATTACATAATTTTATTTAAAAAAAATTTAAGTTTCGTCCATATTTCACATAAATACAGTTTGTTTTGGTTTCAGATTTGTTCGAAACAAAACAGGAAATAAAAGTAAATGTAAACATCCTGTGAACAAACCCTGTCACCGTCCTCCTGCCTCGTTTGCCAGAAACGTGCAAACACCCTCAGCCTGGTTGCAGCATGTTTGCAAACACCCTTGTAAACAGGAGCGCTAAAATGCTCTGTTTACAGGTACTGCTACCAATTCAACCGCTAAAATACGCCTATTGCCACAGCCTGTGGAATAGCCAAAAACACTACAGCTGCTCAGATTTCGTCGCAAACTGCAGGCTATCGACTGCCTTTTTAAACTTAAAATAACTTATTTTATGCTGTGTCATACTGTAAAAAATACGTATATATAATAATTACATACATAAACTACATTTTTATCATTAATAGCAGACTTCTTGTAGCTTAAACCATGCAGCCATCCTTGATTTGTCAGATGACACTGTAGTTACGATATTTTGAGTAAATTGCACTTTATTGCTGCACAAACAAACTACTATACATATACTCTTCGGAGTTCCAGCCATATCGGTACTCGTTTATACAGCATAAACTATTTTATTTAACACTATTTCATGACCTGAACCTATGCTACTCTAGTTTGTTATATATAATAAAATGTATAGTATTGTGATGCTACAGGGACATCAACAGGTTGGTTCACATATTTACCGTACATAAAAAGACTGTTCTTTATATTTAAGTTTTCTAGAGTAATACAAACATAAAGAAAGTATGGAACCACTGTTCATTAAATTATGAAAAAATATTTTTAATAAAAACCTAATAAAATTACGAATTTTCCATTTTGGAGATCTTTTACAATAGAATATTGCGAGCAGAATGGTATGGCGACAGTTATAAAAGATAAAGAGGAACACAAAACATAAATATATATATTAGCCTACAGTTGAGAGAAAAACAATAATTTACGAACATCCGGTGTATACCGGTGGATGCACTGGTAAATTTCCGAATTCGCGGCTGGTAATCGATAAAACCTTCCCTCACAGAGGGTCGGAAGAGCTTCCGGACTGAAGACCAGTTCACTTGTGATAGTCATCTTTTTTAATATCAAAAGAACCAACGAATGGGCATGGTAAGGTGTTTCAATAGGGAAAGTTACATATACATACCAATAATAATTGAAAGCAAATCTTAAGATGTGTTGTGTGAATGTGGCATCTAAAGATCTAAATACTTCTGGTTATTGTTTTCATTATTTAAGAACGAAATAAAATAACTGCGAAAACTGCGAAACAGTTAATTAAAATGTGTAAGGGTCCAGCCAGAAGAGGTAACAAGCATGCAGTCCTAAATAAATACACACACAAACTTGCAAACTTTAAAGCATACATGGATCAATTAACTACTGTAATAAATAAAGAACAATACAAATATTTACCAAAAAAATCTGTATAGAATAATAAATCTTAAAACTAGGATAGTAAAACTAAGTAGTATTTACATTTCTTTGCTGGAGGCTCCTGATCCACCACTACATTTAAATCTGATGGGAAGCATCTTTCAGGCAGAGGCCTCTCAACCTTTCTTTTCTTAATTCGATCTGGAAATGAGAACTTGGTAGGAACAGCACTTGCCAAGAGACGTCTGTGGTTATTTGTCCTGTACATAAAATTTTCAGTGAAGTGGACAGAACATAGGTAGCTGGCAGAAGTTGGATACCATTTATCTCTTCTCATAGCAGTTACCCATTTTTTTGTTAATTCTTCATTTTTCAGAGGAAATCTGTAGGAATAATTTATTTTAGACAATATCAAAGCAATATACTATCCATGTATAATTGTATGAAGGTGGCCGCCTGGCAGACACTCGAACTGTGTGCAGTGAGTTCGAAGTTATGTTTTTTCTCGAAAGACCAGGAGGCCTAAATGTATGTCCATAATGCTTATCTACGAAAAGAAAAAACACATCAGACTACTAGACGTACATAATGTATTATTATAATTGCCTAAAACCAGTTTTAAAAAAGATTTGTTTCTCAAGATATATGTACTATGTACCGGATTCGTTCGAAATCGAGGTCTACAGTAACACTGAACGTAGTTACAGTGAAATGTTCAATAAAATTATAGGGTCACCACTTAAAGTCGCCAACAAAATCGATATTGCGGGTACACTGCGCACATGTTTATGACATTGGGTATAATACCTGAGCCAGTTACCGTCGCTCGTGTCGTGGCATCCATTTTCACCTCAGACACTGAGCGCTCAAAACCACCACATTCGATTTACTCGATAGAGTACACATTACTCCGAAATCGGATAAGAACGTCATGCGATAAAAATCTACCTATCTAGCAGAACTAGTGAGACAAAAATAACGACTGCAATGTTAAAATTACAAACATTGGAAAGTTGTGAATGCTGAAAGTCATTTACTTTTGACGAGTATGTGATTGAATATGCGACAAAATTACCATGTGTGTATTGTAATGAAATAACGAGGTGTTAGAACATTTATCCTTGTAATTAATTTCTCTCGCAAAAATACGTTTTTCATAACCTTTACAGCCTACTCGTGCATGTGCAAGGATGTGAAAAATGAAGACCGTGTTCGAATTGGCCATCTAAGGGCACTTACCAGGCTTCATGACCTTGAAAAAAGTGGCGATGTGGTGACGTCAAATGTTCGTGTTCGAATTCACAGCTAGGGGATGAATGTACCCTGGAATGTCCCCTTCGGCCAAGGATACGTGACACCTGCTCTTTACGAGCCCTAGATCGATTTTCTTTGCTCTACTGTTCTATGGCACTCATTTGTGTAGCGAAGCCAAAGGTGCTTATTTATTCTGTGACGAAGCGGTAAGAACACGTTTTGAGAAAAAGGAACAAACACAATGGAAGTTATGAAGAAAATTAAGATCTGTATGTATTTATTATTTAAAGTTTTCACACAGCTAGAACTATTTAATACCCGTAAAATATTTTGTAAGATTTGTTTGCTTTGTTTTAGGGTCAAAACATGAAACGATAATTTTTATTGAAGCAAGGAAGAAATTCGAAGCTTACTTCACTAGAAAGAAAAATGCTTCAATTTCAATTGCAACAAATGTACGATCCTCCTCCCTATACCTCTTCTTGCTCGTAAAACGTCAATCAATCAACCATATACAACAGTACAGTGTGGGGAAGTTATTTTAGCGAGAGTGTAGCGTATATCGATCGACACAAACAAATCGATCCACCCGAAGAGGGTATCCGAATTCACCCGATACACACTTCGTCAGTAGCATACCATGAAGGGGACGAGGGCATATTTCAAGGAAAGGGCTCAAGGATAAGTGTTCAAGGGCACATTGCACTGAATTCGAACACGGCCGAAGTTTCAAATTAAAATTGTCGCGAAAATATTGTTACAAGCATATATGATGTAGTTGTGTTCTGAAGTGAGGTGAAAAATGTTAATGTCACTGTGTATTCTGCAGAGTGCATTGTTAATTGAAAGCAGCAATTTTTATAATGCAAGTGAAATACATCAACAACTGTACTGGTTTTCTTGTGAGTACCGTAATATTATTTTTCAAAATCCTACGATTTGTAACTTGTGTGCATTGCCTAATATACACATGGCTATTGTAGTTTAGAGACTCGTTAATCAAATCCTGATACGTTAATTCTGTATAAATAATTCAGTGCTAATGTGTTGCAAAATGCATGACATTTGTACAAGGCTCTGCAATAGAATTAACTAGACGATCTGCAAGTTCAGCGTTAGGTGTGATTTGTATAGACAGCAAACATCGTCAAAAGTTTACTAACTGCTATTACAGACTCACGAAACACTTTAAACTAAAAGTTTAGCCCTCCCATATTATAAAAAAAGTAAAAATTCCAACAGAATCACTTTGAAATAAAGCATGGAAACTAAACACGTTAGTAAGAAATTTCTGATAATACCCCTACCAAGAAAACTAGTCAGGTTATTCATTTCGCTATATTCTCATATAATTATTCAGGTACTTGCGAGATATTTTGCTATGCATATTTATATTAACACTTAAGTTTTGTGGTAAAAATAACATCGTTAAAAGTACACCTTGCTTGTGATATCATCGATATGTTCCACTTTCGTCTATTACAGAAGAGTGATTATTTCAATATCAATTCTGCCATCTTTAAAAGCATGTGTTTGTGCCATGGCCATTAAGAACAGCAGGTCGAGCATGGTTCTTTTATTCGAAACCGCCGTAACTAAGACATGTCGTTAGAATGACACTAGTGTCATGACGGCTGCGCAAAAATGCGAGCATGGATCGCCACGTTATAACGCTTCCGTCAGAATTATTGCGTCAAATGAACAACGGTTCCAAAGAGGAACATGTACAGAGGTTGGTACGAAATTTGCAGTAGCGAAGTGTTAATTTTGTGTGTTGGAGAATCTGCTTTCAAGTTTCAGCCAATAGAAAACCTCTACGAACAAAAATATTATACAGCTGTAACGAGAATGACATTACTTGCACGTAACCTATATTTTTATTTACAAGTGACACATTAACGTGTATTTTTATTCACAAGTGACACTTTAATTTACTACACGTGTGAACAGAATTTGGAAAAATCTGTGGTCGAGTGCTAATATTCTGTGGCATTCGTGTGAGGTTTGGCTGCTTATATGAGCCATGTAAAATATAACATGGTAAATAAAGTTCAACATAATTTTTAACATTTCAATACGAAGCTTATAATTTTTAAGTATACATATGATTTACAGTGACAAATTTATTTTCTGTCAGAGCATTTATAATAAATAACAGAAGACGATAATTACTATTCTCCAGTCAATAAAAAAATTTACCTTACATTTGAGGAAAATATATATTTTGTGGTCTCCTTGACCCTATACACGATATAAATTTAAAATTGGTTTCCCAATCTAGGAAAAATACAACGCATGAACATGAATAACATACTGCTCAAAATTAAAAAAATTTTAATAGTCTCCTGCGATATCTGTAAGGTACAACGTTGTAGGTTAATTACCAATACGAACGGTAGCAATGTTTTTAAAGTTACTACGTTGCGTATAAACACTGGTTTCTCAGGATATTTTCAGCAGAGAATGATTTTGTCTTATGTGTTTTGTACTACAGATTCAAGCCATGAATATTAAAATACCAGAGTTTTTTTTTCTACCGCACATCACTTTCATTCGGTTTGGTTATACTAACACATTTAAATTACAGACAAAACACATTCGTACACTAATACTGCACAAACAATTACCTATGTATACATCAGTTAAAACAATTTGTTTTTTACTTCAAAAATATTCAATACAAACTGTATTACTTTAGCGATTAGTATGGGCAAGATGTAGGTTACGGCTGTATGGTCAAGTTAGAGGTTATGGTACGTGTACAGTAATTAAGCTTTATGTTCGTCTTTGCATGTATTGTTTATGCTGTGTGCAGGATTTATATTAGTTAAAAATATATTTTGTCACTTAAAACTGTGAATATGATATTGTTTCTATCGAAATTTATTTTAAATACGCACATTGTCGGCCTCTTGACACACTAAAATACCGCATCAGAGTATTGACAGTCGCGTCATTCATCTGAAACCCTTTGACGGGCAACAAACAGAACCGTGCTCGCTTTTCTGCCGAAACGTCTTTCCAATGTCGCGTCGTTCTGACGACAGGGAGAAAACACGAACCATGCTCTGCCTGCAGGTCTGGACACTCGCGTGGAAACTTGACCCCCTTGCTGTTTCGTTGTAGTTTACCAAGTTGTGCATCTTTGGCGCTGCAATCAGGGCTGTCGGGCTCAAACTCCGTCCACTTCCTCCAACTTTTTTCCAATATTTTCATTATAAATACATGGGCCATATTCAGAAATGTTTCGTTAAACCAGGTATAAACCAGGTCTAAGCATTGATTATATAGACCACGACTAAACCCCCACTAAGAACTACTAAAATATTGTGTTCAGAAGCAAATTTATAGTAACTTTAGAACATGATTAGTAGTGACTAACTAGTCACAGTTTAAGACATTTAAAATGTTTGGCAACATCGCAAAACTGCCCACTGCCATGACGATTCGTCAAGTCGTGTTCTTTTCCATCGTCTGCTGAAAAAGTTATTGCATTTTTGGTTATGTTGTGTGTGAATTGTTAATATTATTACATGTGCTAGCATTAGCGTCAAAATACAGTGTGCAGTACCGAAGAATAATTCGTAACAGGAAAGACGAACAAATTATGCATTTAAACTGTTTATTAGAAATGTGTTAACATTGAAAAATATACACATTGTGTTCAAATAATCTTTAAAAAAAATTATTTATATTCGTTAGAACGTTTTCTAGCACAATTAACTGCTACGATATTGTTGTGTGCTGTATTTCTGAGGGCGGGCTAGCTGGGGGCTGTGTCGAAACACTTTGAGGGCTGGCCCATAACTCAATGCTGCGCTGTATAATAGTGGGAATCCCGACGAGATACATCATAGGAGGCGGCCTACGTGACTCAAATCATGTCCAAAACATGTTGTAATATCTATTTTTAGACCCCTGAAATGCGGGGAACACCCAACTGTTTTGCCTGGTATAAAAGCACCGAATCGACAAATTCGGGCAGAGTTCGCTATTGGCTGTGCTAGAGGAAGGTGCTATGCTTGTTGAGAGAGACTGGTGAAGACATCTTGGTGACGTCAGAGTCTACTGTGAGGCGGCAGGCGGCTACCTTCGGAGCGGTGTTGGGTGAACCAAGAGGACTGCTGCGGCGGGCTGACGACCGAAGGTGGTGCGCGACGGGAGTCGAAACGAAGACCTCAAGAGTGAAGACAGCGGTGCACTCTGGGTGCTGCGCAGCACACGGCGATTAATCACCACTGCGGACTATTAAGGTTGTACACTGTCACTATTTGAGAGACTGTTGATTGGATATATGACTGAATTTTATTGTGATTTGTAGTGTTTAATTAATTGAAGTTAGGCATTTTCTGTGCTTTAATTGTCAAAGTTAATTAACGTGTCTGTGACACAGGGGTAATTGTGTGCATAACTAATTGAGTTGTGAAAGTTACAGTTGATTGCTGTTTTGTGTATTTCGTAGCTTTGTGAGCTATTAAATCCAGCACTTAATTTAACTCTTTTATTTATAATTATAAGACCTCTATCCCAAAAGAACTCATTAGAATTGCCCACATATAAAGTTTTTGCCTAAACTTGTAACAATATACTTTAAGAAAACGCCATTATCTGCTGTTTTATTTTACGTTTTTCGAATTGTCATGCTGAAAATATGCGTCGTAATAAATTGAACAATAAGATACAGTGACGCGGGTCGTCCCTGACCTCCCCTGATCTGAGCCCGTCGTGCGCATCAAGCCTGGCGGCTTGTGCATATTGGAACGCACCTGCCCACGTGCGCGACGAGGTAGCGGCGCCTAGACGCCGCCCCCGCGACGTCGAGTGGACGCAATATGTGCCTCGGACCCAGAAAACGACCATCCATTGGTAGGAAAGTGCCCCCT
>PNEQ01001972.1:0-35471 GCA_003012365.1 Medauroidea extradentata | reverse complement strand
AGAATGAGTTTAAACTGTGTGTTACTGTGTATAAACTATTTTTATTCTTATTCGTAATATTTTGCGTACTTTTAAATGATTTCCACAATGTGTACATCCCTTTACCACTGTATAATGTAATGCACGTGTATTTATTGCAGACAGCTATTTATATCAGTTAAATTTAACTGAAATGTATTGTAAATAGTACATTTCGGCTGTTTATTACGATTATTGTACGTGTATTTAACCTACAATTTCCGTGTTCGAAATAGCTCCCCCCCCCCCTTGACGAGTTTTTATAAAGTAGGCTTTTTCGGTAGTCATGCATGTGTTTTCTTTTTATATTTACGTAAAATCAATCGCAATTAGGGTATTTAATGTAATACAAATCATGCTTTTTACGTATTTTTACCCCACAATTTCCCTGATTTTCATAGCCCTCCCCACTATCGCGTCTTTAGAAAGTCGGCTTTTCCAGTAGTAATGCCTTTTTTTTCTTGTTATTTTTACGTAAAATCAATCGTAATTAGGGTATTTAATGCAATAAATATAATGATTTTTACGTATTTTACCCCACAATTTCCTTGATCTTCATAGCCCTCCCCACTATCGAAATTGTAGAAAGTAAGCATAATTATTAATCGCGACTACTAATTACTGTTATTATTCAACATAATATATCGTAATTAGTACATTTCCGCAGTTTTTTTGTTAATTTTTGCATGAGTAGTTACTCTTGATATTTACCAAATTATCATTATCAGTACACACTTCAATACTAATTAATGTAAATAAAACTAAAATTTTGAGATTTACACAGAAAAGAGAGGTAGTCAGAGAGACATATAGGTGGGGAGGACAGGAGATTGGAGAGGCGAACAGATATAAATATTTGGGAGTTATTCTTCAAGACGACTTAAGATGGGGCGAGCAAGTGAAGAGGGTTACAAGTAAAGGTAGAAGAGCGTTGGCTTTGCTGGCAAGGGTGTTAAGCGGCACAGACAAGAAAGTGAAAGAAAAGGGATACAAAACAATGGTGAGACTAGGGTTACCAGACGTCCGGCAAAAGGAGGACATGTCCTCCTTTTTATGGATTTTTTTTGCGTCCGGCCGGAATTTTCTTGATGCTCAAAAATGTCCGGCTTTTTAGTAGGATGAGACAGTGCGTACATGAAAGGTTCCCAGAGCTGAGTTGATTCTGTGTAAACAAAACGAGTTTGCTCCCTCTGAATTAAAATGCTAGAAAAGTAACAGTGTTTATGTATTAATGCAGGACAATTTTACAACAAACCATACTTGCTCCTTGTGTCTGAAAACATGTCACAGAGAAAATTCTTTTAAATCAGTGGATTGTACTTCTAGCTTAAATGAGACGATTTTTCAAGTCTCTGAAACTGCAAAAAATTTTTAATGTGCTAGAACCAAACCAGAAGAATTTGTTCGAAAAGTCATTGCTTCTCATACATTCGACACTGTTGTTGAGACAGTGGGAAGTATTTCATGTTTTGGCGTCACTACAGATGCCAGTAATCATTGATCCAAGAAAATATTTCCAGTTCTTATTCAATATTTTGACTGTCCTCCTTTTTAGTGAAATGTCCTCCTTTCTTATTATCATTGTCTGGTAACCCTAGGTGAGACCCATCTTGGAGTATGCGGCGGCGGTCTGGGACCCGTACGTGGGAATGGAAGTGGTAAAGATGGAAAAGGTGCAGAGAAGGTCTGCTAGGTGGGTCACAAATAAGTCGAGGATACAGGGGGAGAGAGAGGAGGATTTCAGACCATCAGTAATGGTGAGAGGACTGGGGTGGGGCACACTGCAGGAGAGGAGGAAAGTGGAGCGGCTGGTAAGGATGTTTAAGGTAGTGAGGGGGGAGGGTGGGCAGGTGGGCACAACTGGGTGACAAGATACAGAGAGGTATATTCAGGGGAAGGGGTGATCATGAGTGGAAGATACAGAGGGTGGGAAAGAGGACAGAAAGAGGAAAAAAACACTATGATGGTGAGAAAGGTGGATTGGAATGAATTGGCAAGAGATGTGGTTGAGGTGACGGGAGCGAGGGAATTTAGGAAAAGGTTGATGGGGTCGGAAAATTGAGAAGAGGTAGGTAAAGCAAATCCTTGCCACAGGGCTGAGGCTCAATTACAAGAAGAAAAAATAATAAAAAAAAAATACATAGATATATTATATATACCAGCACAAAATTATATTCTGCATTGTTTTAACGTGGTCTAATAACATAGGTCTGCCAGATCAGCGATTGAAATTACCGCTTCTGTAGATTTCGCATGTGATAAAAAAAAGGGCCGGCCACGTATCTACTCTTCGTATTTATGACCGCTCGTTAAGCATTCAACGACTGAGTAGTTCCGGTCAAGTGACCATTGATAACCCGGATTGTACCTAGTTTGTTTCCGTAAGCGTGATAAGGTCTGTTTACACATGTGCGCAACAGCCGTAACCGTATTAACGTGACGAGTAAAAGAACGTAGAGATGCGGTTTACGATGGCCTTGTGCATTCATGTAGTGTTGTAGTCTGTGTTAGAAAATGGCCGCTGGTGTCAGCCGTTCTTTATTTTGTTGTGGGTGGGCCACTTTAATTATTGATCTCCCGTATTTGATGTCATTATTATTAGATATGGTAAATTTCCTACGTTTTCCGTATTTGCTGTGTTAATTTTCTTTTTTCTCCTTTAGCCATAGAAAAATATGTGACGTGTTTCGTGTTTTCTTATTCTAAAACTGTTTTGCTAAACTGCCTTACAAATGTTCTAGAGCAAATTATTTCCTAAGGCATTCCTCGTAAATATGTGTTGTACGGCAACTAAAACAATAAGGGTTCAAATTTGTGTATTATCGTACTTTCCTAACTCAATACAGGCTCAAAAACTGCACGAACGAAGAATTTCACGACAGCACGCTAGCTGCAATGTTATTCCTGTATTTATATTTAAGTAAAAAAAAAAAAATACTCTAAAAGAAATATGATGTAGGTTATCTACATCATACAAACAAATATAGTTTCAAAATAAATTAACTTACTGTATTGCAAACATATAAGAATGTATGTAGGTAGGCAAATTATCACGTTAAAATATTAAGACTTAGCTCAATATTTTTTTCACACAGCAGCACAAATAAGTACAACCGCTTTTTGATGGTGTAAAGCATCCTAACTGCATGGTTATGTTACACTACACTCGTCACATAAAAAAAAAGTTTAGCTAGTTGACCTACCGTCTTTGATAATTTAATTTTCCAAGAATAATATTTTCTATCGTATTGTCAGCCTAAGGTGGTTAAAACGATTTGGTGAAAATTTTACACAATTTGAAGACAGAAGGTAGGCCTAGGCTACATTCAATGCGTTAATAATTTTACGCCACACACATTCAAATACATGCGTACCTACATATTTATTTTAACTTTGTGAAAGGTGTGAAGACGTAAAGGAAGAAGCAACAAGTGTATCTCAACTTGAAAAAAAAAAAAAAAAAAAATACGTATTTTTCAAAACACGTATCAAAATATAAATATAGTTGTTATTCACCAGATATACATCGGTTGCTAAGCAACGAATGCAGAATGTGCCATTGGCGGAAGTATTTTTTTTTCCTTGTATACTGTGTTCATATTGGCTGAAACCCTTACACTTTACGGCAGGAAATATAACCATTTCGTACACGTCGTTACGTCGGCAACGTAATTCTACACTGTACGTATGCGACATCATCGTAAGAAAACCAAACTTTCATTTCCTTATGCTTACGCTTGCTACTTACACGTTTGAATCATAAACCGACCTTAGTTTATATCAGTTGATCGCAACATCCATAATCACAAAAAAAAAAAAACACCTTTCACCAGGCGGTCACCTTATAAAAAAAAAGTTCGCATCAACTACAAACGTTACATCAATACAAAAATCAAATAAATACAACTTCATAAACAATGTAACAAGATAAACCATACAGTACTAAGTACTTACTTGTAGTATGACACATCTTTTGTCTTATTGCTGCGGTTAGTGCAGCCATACGCCGAACAAACAGAAGGCATCACAACAATTTGTTACTATCTAGCTAGCTGCGACACAATTTAGTTGCACATTTCATGTCGGCACAGGATACTATTATTCTCTAATGATACTGTGTAGTTGTAACAAACTGGACCTCAACAAAGCATTACCTCAACTGCCAATATGGCTTCCCAATCTTGGTAAAACCAGTACAGGATATTTTGTCGTTAAATAAAATGGCGGGCCGCCTGTTGGAAGATACCGGTGCTCGCAAGTATACAAATACAATAATAATGGCAAGGCAAGGCAAATGTACATAGCGTGCGTGTTGTGATGACTGGTGACGGTTTCAGCAGTGAAATAATGTCAAGCAAAGCAAGTAATTTAGTCACCGGCATTTATCGTTCGAAAGACAGAATTAAAAATTTAAAGGTCAAGTAAGTTTCAGTTAGCGGTTCTTTTAAAAATTAATTAATAAATTATTGTTCCATGTGTGTGGGCAAGAAAAATGTATGTGTGCAAGCAGTGTTCGGCCAATGTTGGAAGTGGAGGTAAAGAATTGGAAAAGGGCAGCTAGATGGGTAATAAATAAACGGGTAAGGCAGGGATGTGAGGATGAGGAGGAAAGGGACTTAATAATAATAGATCCTTGCAATTGGGCTATCGCCCGGTGGCAAGCCCACATCCTCCCACTCACTCTCCCTCCAGACCCCTTTTGAACTGCCCCACACTCTCAACCCTCACCAGCTCCTCCCTTAGCACGTTCCACTCCCGCACTGACCTGACCATCATCGACTGCCTACCCTCTCTCCATCCTCCAAACTTTCTGGAACTTCTCAGTGTTATTCCCTCTCCCTCTGTAATCACTTCTGATCAAATGAGTACCCAACCCTCCCCATCCCCCCCACACCTCTCACCACCTTGAACAAACCTAACACACCTCTCAACTCTTTTAGACCTACAGCGATGATGCAGGAAGTGGTATGGAAATCACTGAAGGACAGGAGGAGAATAAATACAAACTCATTATTCTTTACTTCATGCACTGAGAAAGGCATTATTCAAATAGTAAAAAAACAAAAGATCATCTGGTTTGGATGAGATTCCTGTTTATGTATTAAAAGAATGATGTCACCAAATAAAAACTCCATTCACATTATATTCAATGAATGTCTCTCAAAGGGCATCTTTCCAGATAGACTAAATTGGGCAAAAATCACTCCAATATTTAAAAAGGGAGATGAAACTAATATATGAACAATTATAGACCTAGATCCTAGAAACCATTATTTCCAGAAAGTTAACACAATTTCTAGAGAAAAACAACGTATTAGTACAAAATCAGTTTGGCTTTGTTAAGGGCAAATTGACAGAACAAGCAACATACAGCTTTATTGACAAAATAGTAAGTTCTCTTGACCATAAGAAACAAACTGTAGGGATATTTGCAGACCTGTCCAAGGCATTTGACTGTGTTTATCACAACATACTTAAGAATAAATTAGAAAATTATGGGGTAAGGGTCTTACCACCACAAATGCTGAAATTGTATCTGCAAAATTGTTATAAAAAAAACAATACGTTTCTGCAACAATCTGGGAAAAATTATAAACTTCATCTCACATGCAAGCCCAATTAATGTAGGAGTCCCTCAAGGCTCAATACTGGGCCCACTGTTATTTATACTTAATGTTTATAAACGGTCTGCCAAAATCTGTAAAACAGGGTGAAATGGTAATGTTTGCAGACGACACTAATATCCTGATAGCTAAACCAAATAAAACAAACCAGATGTGAAATGATGGGCATTATCAGTTTAAATGTGCCCCGGAGCCACAAAAATTTTCCAAACATGATCAGTCAACACCTGTACATTTGTAGCAGCCATCAAATTTTTTAAGGAAAGCAAGAACACAAATTTAGTGATTGTATCCAACAACATCAAAATGTATACGTTCCCACGCCTCGACTGCACAAAGGGACCAAAGATATCCAAGCAAGCACCTTGCCACGGCCCAGCGGCAATATAACCCGTGTTACTATCAAAGTTAGCCTGTTGAGCGGACTTACATTTTTGACAGTCTTGACATTCGCTCACATAAGTAGAAACATCACATTTGAGAGTCGGGCAAGCTAAAGTAACAGCTATTTTATGGAATGTTTTATTCACGCCTAAGTGCCCACCAAAAATAGAACCGTGGTAGTACCTCAATATCATGGGTTGCATATTTTTAGGGTCAACAACCTTTTTTACCCTTCTTGAGCTCCCTGTGAAGTATAATGTCTCGCCATACTCTGCCAGATATTTTTTGTGCTTCAGTTAGCAAACAACTTGTAAAAGCCACAGGGGCCAAACCCTTCTCATCTCGCTGTGCCAAAGCAGCACTGAGCGCAAATGACGTAGTGTCTTCCTGCACTACAAAACATTGGCTAAAGTCAGGAAGACATAAAACAGGTGGAGAAGAGAGCGCTTTCTTAAGGACGACAAAGGCTTTCTCTTGCTCGGGACCCCAATGAAATTCAACATCTTTACGCTTCAAGTGTTAAGAGGGGCTGCTAATCGTGAAAAGCGAGGGATGAACCTAAACTAAACCTAACAAGCCAAAAATTTCTGCTTACCCTTAACATTGTGGGGGTGAGGAAAATTAACAACAGGGGCTATCCTGTCGGACTAAATCAGCAACTGTCCTGGAGAGAGAACATAACCCAGAAACTTAACCTGCATGTAAGCCATTGACAACTTACTAGGTTTGACAGTTAACCCAAATTCACGCTGGTGCGTAAGTACTGTCCTCAGGTGCTCAAGATGCTCTTCAAAAGTGTTACTATACACAATTATGTCGTCAACATAGTTGAACACAAAATCATATTTGTAATCGGCCAAAACATGGTCAAGAACTCTACTCAAGGACTGACTGCCAAAGTTGCCTGTGGGACGCGATTGTATTCATACTGGCTGCATGAGGTACTGAAGGCGGTATATTTACGACAGGTAGGGCCCATAAGACACTGATGAAAATTGTTATTAAGATCAAGTACGGAATAGTAGCGGGCCTTACCTAAATGTTGGAGAACGTCCTCTACTGTCAGCAACAGAAAAGCATCCTTTATAATCTTAGGTTCAAGCTGATATGATTGTTGAGTCTGAACCCACCATCCTTCTTTTTAACCAAAAATCCTGGCAAGCAATACTTTGAGGTAGAAGGGTAAATTACACCAGCATCCAACAGTTTTTTTATGATGTCACGAAAAGCATTTAGCTTAGGAGGGGCACAATGAAAGTACTACTCCTGGATTGGTATCTCGTCTGTAAGGGTAAACTCATAAGGCAGACTGTCACATTTGCCTATACACATACACGTCATTAAAACATCTTCAAAGTCTCGGTGGAATCCCTCCAGCTTATGTTGACAGTCGACTACGTTGCCCTCCATTGAAGAAACAAGTGGCACAGAAGACCATTTGAAAAGCGGAACAAAACTACCGGGGGCATATCCAAAGGTCAAACAAAGCAAATCCAAGTGTATCGTAGCCCTAACTAGTCCAAAATAAATCAAGCCCTAACAACATTTTAACTCGCGAGCCAGGGAATACCCAAAATGGAAATGGCCACGAAAACCGACCTACTTGAAGTGACATAGACACAACATTGTAACCTGAAAACTTCCCCATTAGCAACACAGGCACACAATTCCAGTTCCTCACAAATACAAAACACATGCTGACCTACGCCAGAAGACAAAGCTGTCAGAAAATCTATGCACACAATACTGCATGTAGCTACTAGAGTCTCAACATTCCTACCATCAAGGTTCACCAACACGAAAACGCAGTTAGACAGCTGACGTTTGTTGCCTACCTGACGACATTTAAAACAGTGTCGCGCTGCAACTTCGGAGTGAACACACCCTTACACTCGGCAGCAACATGAGCCGTAGGTACGAGCAATTAGCACACCACAATAATTTGGCCTTGTCGACATCACGCGAAAGCTTGGCTGCCGGCGACCTTGACATTGCGCCTCCACTCGCGCCGTGAACTTTACCTACATATGCAAGCGCACTTTGCCCGCCCATAGGGGGCGGGGGAATCTACTACGGTGTTCAACAGCAGCAGTTAAACGACTCTCTATATTACACGCTAAAGCGCAGAGCTCAATCGAAGTATCGGGGTCTGGCAAATAAGGCATAAGCCTGACACACATGAGGTTATAGACTTTCAGTAATTGTCTTGACTACTTCCTTCTCTGAACCAGAATGAAGATGGACAGTGGATAGCGGGATGGCTAACAGTACAAGTCACAACATTGTATTGAGGGCAGTTTGGCAACATGGTCCAGCCATCAGTCGTGAACAACGTCAGGAGAGGCTGTGTGCAGTCTTACTGACTGAAGGGTGGGCCCTTGACTTTAGCGCTGGGCTTTTGATGTCTGTGAGTTATATTTCACTGCAAAGGGCTGTTTGTTTCTCTGAGTTTACTTGGATTGAGTTCGAGGAGATTTTCTATTATTAATTTATTTAAAGATAGTGTATAAACATTCAAAGAAAATGGACAAATTCTAATGCAAAATAATGTCTGTTACTATATTATGACCAGCTTAGTGAATGTATTTCACCTAACTTCATGCAACTAAACCGAAACGTTTTGTGTGTTCTATGTAACTATATTATAGGCCTACAAGTACAGACCCTTCGGGTGATCCAGCTATACTGATAGCTTCAGTTGTTGAAGAATATGATTAGTTTCCTTCATTCAGTGATGGTTGTAAAATAATTCACTTATAAATTTTCAAAATTTACACAATTCCATGTTTAAGTATTTATACAGCAACTGTATATATAAGTGCCCATATGCAAGACTTCGAGTGAAATAATATAAGAGGCTTTTACTGACAAAATAATCACATTGTGCTGTAGTATTCGAAAAAAAAAAAAACAATTTAATAAAGTGAATGAACTGTTTTATGAAGCATAAAAATACACAATTTTCAAAAATTGGTAGTAAAATATTTCAAATTTGGGACAAAATAACAAATGCAAATATTACCTTTCCTTCACTACCCTTCCCATTACAATTGGTAAAGGTAACATTTATTTGCAAAAAATTATATCACCCTGAAGGTGCTGTAGCAAGGGTATGTGAGTAAAAGATGTTGTACTGTGTATACAGAAAACATCAAAATATTGTACCACGTTAACCATGTACTGCTGGGGATCAACACTAGCAAAAGTTCACTCATTCTTTGCAATGTTTAGTTTGTAAGGATATACAACATAAGAGACAAAGTGACAACAGCTATGAATGATGGAAATACTTGTGTGTGCCCCTAGTAGGTATCAGGACCAGCAAACCACATTACATGCAAACAGGATACATCTGGCTATGGCAATACTAATCTCTTTTCATGTGCCATCAGTTTGTTGTAGTTTTTTTTTTTTTTAATGATGACTAGCTGTATATTTTTTGTATTGGTATTTGGTGTTGTACATTGTTCATCAACTTTATAGGTTTCTGATTAGATCTCTCAATGTATGTTTCACTTTTTGTGTAGGATACGTCTAGAGAAAGAGAAATTGTCACTGGTGACTGTATATCCTGAAGAGGCTGGAGATAACCGCGGCAAGAAAATTGAAGAAAGAGAATTTTCATGGCAGGAGAAAGTTTTCAGCCCTTTTGAGGCTTCATATTACAAGTATGCTGGAAACTGCCACTCCCCTTTAGAGGAGAAGTACCATGAGGACGTGTCTCGTCTGTGGGAAAATGGGCCACCTACCAACAGACTGTTTACTTACACAGATGTCGACAAGTTTATCGGAGATGAAGAGGTTAGCATTTTAGAGCAGCATAACTGTGTGCATAGGTCTTTGCATACTTGTCATTGTACCCCACACATACACACACACGCACATGGCTACACACACTCTCTCTCACTCTCTCTGCCCTCCTCTCCCCTCCACCCTTTTCCAACAGTTGCGTGTGGGTAAGTTGGTGAATTGCTGGGAATGGTGCAAATACTACTCTTGTGAAAAAAAATGAGTAAGTGACTCAAGGCTTATATTTGTAGTATTTTCGTTAATTATGTTATACATAAATCTTAACAAAGCACTAGGACATATGTATGTATTTAAATACCTATTTCTGCATGTATGTATATTCGCTTATGTGTGCATGTAGGCATGCTTGTTAAAACACATGGTTAAGGTGGAGCACACGCAAACTGTGGCGTAATAGGTAACTAGGTAACAACTGAACTTGACAGGCTTCAGAACTGGAACTCTTGGTCCTGTCATTCTGTAAGTGTTGTGAGTAATAGGTGCAACTGAGAAAACAATATCCATTATTCAAAGAAAGTGGGAATCTCGCTAGAAATCTCAGTGGCTTTCTGTAGCATACATTGCATTTTCCATATGAGAAAAATTGGGGTTGGCACTGTTGGGATAAACTTGATCACTTTTGTGAGAGGCTGGCTGTAGACTATGGCCAAGAGGAACTGCAGCGGTTGAATGTTCAGACCACTCGCCTTCCAGCAAGGCCGTTTGATTCCTGGCAGGGTCGGTCACCGGATTTCGCATGGGGGAATTGTGTTAGTCGGCAGGTTTTCTCTGGGATATCTCGCCCCCCCCCCTCTTTTATCATTCCGACGTTGCTCCATGCTCACGTCATGTCACCCCTCACCAGTGCTAAAGACCTAGATGTTAAGCGCTGACCAAAATCTCTCTCTCACTAAGAGAGCTCATGACAAAATTTAGACCCATTTGAAAAGTATAATATTGTTATGATGTTCATGAATAGCACATATTACATAACATTGGCATCAGTGCTGTAGTGCCAAAAATGGTACAGGGTATACTCACGAGCAAGGTAATATTGGTACAGGGTATACTCACGAGCACGGTACGGCCATTTCTCGTACCAGGTCGCCTACAGAAGGAAAGCAGAAGGTATACTGTACTGGGCTGAATCAACGAGAGGGTATACGGCGCATACCCGCATATACCGCCGACTACAGCACTGATTAGCATGCTTTATAATAGGACAGTAATAAAAAATTTTGCTGTAATTTAATGAAACGAGGTAAGTTACTTATTATCTATTTATTTAAAATTCAGCATGTTAAGTAGGTATTATAAACAAAAGTGAACATACGTGCTGCCCCTGATAATGTTTTTCATAATTGATATATATTTTTTTAATTATAGTAAGATTTAAAAGGGCATATTACATAAATTAGTGCTGAAAACATTTTATTCAAATTCGCAGGAATTTGAGTCACCATACAAAAAGAAATCCTAGAATGCAATTTTTTGCTATTTTTTTAGTATGTTAATGTTTTTCCTTTGTGACACATTCATTCAATGTAATCTCTTGTACTGTCAAAGTTGTAATAATATTTTATCATCATAATTAGTTTACTAGAAATCCATCACACTAGCAACATGTTTGCTCACATCTTCTATTTTTTTGTATTGCAATTTAGATTCCTGCAAATGTCAGTATAAATTTTTAACATCTATGTAAGCAGGAGTGACTGGACACATGGGATGACTTTGGGACATTTTCGTAAATGTGGAAACCCTGAAAAAATTAATTTACTTGCTATATATTCTGAATAGTAAATATGCACAAGAAATTTCATTAATATTTATTCACAGTTGACAATTATGGAAAATATAAATACTGTAGAATTAAAGTGTCCCAAAGTCATCCCTGCTTAAGGTAATCTATGTACCGCACACTCTTAAATTTAGCTTGTTAATTTAGATGCCTGGGAAAGTGGCAGTGCATACTCATCCATCAACCTTGCTGGGAGATGATTGCATGCCAAAGCAGTCGACTATACATGCTCGCAAGAGGCATAGGCGAGAACTGTACCCAAAGCATGATATAGTTGACTTCCATCCAAGTGATGATACTTTGAGGAAGAACCACACCTTGCAGAATGTGTGTCAGACATTTTACATATTAGCAGATTTGAGCACTGCGAACAAGTAAGGTTGATTTGGTTTACATCTTTTTACTTGATTCCTGATTTTATTACCTAAATAATTTATAAAGTTAAATTCTCTGATTTGGTTACAGCTTTAGAACAGTAAGTTCACCTTGAGAGTAGTTCTTTACAAGTGAAATGAAGATGTTTCAGCAGCTTATGACAGTGAGGTCTTGAGAGCTGATGAAGGTGAACATGGAGCAGTGCCCGAATGAAGAGGCAGAGGAAACTGGCGATTCCTGAGAAAAACTTCTGACCAACTGCATTGTCTGACGCTAATCCCACATTTGTGAAAATTCGAGTTGAACCCGGAGACGAGTATCCTAGCCGCTGCACCAAATGTGCCCTTTCCTCATCACAAGAGTGAGTTTGGTTTTTTTACCTGACAATACCTTGTGTTAACATGTACATAGTACTCATGTTGGTTGAAGGTGTCTGTGAGGTATAGAACTTTTTGAAATTACTGTACGTTTTGGTACACAAAAACATGCAATTCTCTACACTAAATGTTAAATTTTGGACTATCCTCCATAGGCTCCTTAGCAGCACGTGAATTCCAGTGCCTCATTTAGTAAATATGTTATGCCGTGCACTTTCCTTGTGAGCGGGTGACCTAAATATTGGGGAGGTTTATTTGGATTAATTTTAGGTTTGGTTTTGTATTAGGATTTAGTTTCCGCATTTTTTCTGTTTTGAGATTTTTCTGGTCTGAGTTTTACTAGTTTGGTGGGTAAACTGCTCTTCCCCTGTTCTGCTTAGTTTGTGGAGTTATTGATTAGGGTTTTTTATTTTCTTACAGTGTCTCTTGTTTGTCTTTCTTGTCGGTTGTTGCTTAGCATAATCCCATTTAACCTTTGGGCCAGCCACTCTATAGACCTTGGAGGGGTGGCGGCGGGGGAGGCGCTGTTGAGCCGAGCTGGTGGGCTGTCAGCGAAGGAAGTGTCACTTGGTATCTGGTTTCGCAGACGAGAGGTGGGTCTCAAGTTTGGACCAGGCAGTACGAGTCCGCGCAAGTTTCGAGCAGTATTTATTGTGGGACGACTTATAGCATCAAAGTTGGTCGGTTTCTTCATTTCTAGTGCCATTGGTGGCATCCTCAGACCAACGGGTGTAAAGGTTCATCGTAGAGGAGGTGATGTTCCCATTTTACCCTATTTTGAGGCTGGTTGGGAACAATTTGGATGTAAGAGGGCCTTGTTTGTAAAGAAGGCTGTCTCAATGCCGTATGGCGGTGTGCCACAGTTATCTGCGTCAATGAAGGTGAGTGTCGGCAAAGTAACAGTTGTCGGATATCCAAGGGAGTGTTTGTAGTTGTTCAGCTTCCTGGCTTTGGGCGACCTTAATTTGACATCACTGCAGGAACGGCGATACCAGGATAGAATTGGAACGGATCTTTCGACTCTTTGCTGGCTTGTTAAAAGGGGTTCTTTGAGGCAATTGAGCAATGAATGAATTACGATTGTACAGTTGAAAAGTGTCACAAACTAGTGAGAAATTGCATTTTGGGGTAATAAGGCGTATGTGTAAAACTGCTAGTTTAATCAGTAATTAGTATACTGGAATGTTTGAAGATCGCTGTAATTATCAGTAATTGCTTTAAGTGTAGATTATTTGATGTTTACTGGCTCCCAGGTTGGTTATATGTTACATTCTTGCTATGCAAACTGCGAAATGGATTTTGGCCAGGTAATTTGTGCCCTGTAAGGGTTTTGGCACAAAAACTGAGCTACTCTGCTCCATTTATGGGGCAAGTGGTCGCATTTGCATGAGAAAGCTCAAGTTGACGGTATTAAGTGTAAGAGTGATACTAATAATTGTTTTGTTGGTGGTAATAGTGGTAGCAGTGGTTGGCACCGGGCGTGATGGCAGCCCCATCAGATATTTTGTATCGGCTGGGTCGCGCTGATTTAGCATTGTATTTAAACGAGCGCTGCCTGGTTGTCGCAGACGAGAAAACGGCTTTCGATCTTCGCCAAAGGGCCGTAGCTACGTTTAATGAGGCCAAGGAAAGGCAGAAACCTTCTGTTCAAGTAAATTGCGTCGGTAATGAAAGGAATAGTAATGATAAATGGGTTTGTGATTTGTTGTAACCATTCCTGTGTCTTGAGTCCTGGGAAGTGGAACCTGCATTAGATTTCATAATCCGACTTTTGAGAATTACAGATTTGGGACAGATCCCAGAAAAATCTCTGTTAACGGGATTGACTGTAAAATGTGTATTGGGTTGTTTGCCCAAGTGCTGGCGGAAGTTCCAGCAGACGAGGAGAACTGTAACGTGAAAACTTTCGTTAAGGAGGTGTCCCGCTAGTGTGAAGCGAAGTTGTTTGAAGAAGTCCGTGAATAGGTGTCAAAGGCGGGGAGAGCAGCTAACGAGCTTCGTGGAATCTATTGTCGAGTACATTAGAGCTTTAGGCGAGATAAGGGAGGAAAGTGATATGGTCGGCTTAATAATGAATAGTATTTCCCCGATGACGTGGCAGGAATTTGGTTTACATGCGTATCCCGCTACTTTAACCGAATTAAAATGTGTTTGGCATTGGAAATACAAGGACGGGAACAGCAATGGGAAGATTACAGTAAGGAATTTCCTGCAAAAAACTGGGAAAGTAAAGCAAATCCTTGGGTAAAAAGAGAGTTAAGTCATGGTAGTGGAGGAGAAATGGGAAAAAAAATGTTGGAGTTTCCCAGAGAGCATCCGTTAATTATCTAGGTGATGAGAGGGCAGGTAGGTGTGCAAATTGTGGTATATGGGGCTATTGGGTCTCAGAGTGCCAAACCAGGTTGATAGATAGAGATAAGCGTAGGTGCTTTATTTGCAAGAAAGAGGAGCACTTGAGGGTAACTTGTCCGGAAAACTTAAATGGGCTCGAGAAAAGCGTGGACTCGTAGCCTGTGTGCACCTTAAGGCGCGCCCTCATATTAAAAAAAAACGGAAATATGGTTGTAGTGTAATGGAAGGGGCTCAAAGAATTGGCCTTAGTGGATTCAGGTGCAACAAGGAGTTTGATTAGCTGGCAATTGTGGGAGAAAATTAATAGTCAAAATAAAATGTTAAAATTGAAATTAA
This sequence comes from Medauroidea extradentata, assembly GCA_003012365.1. Lineage (NCBI taxonomy): Eukaryota > Metazoa > Arthropoda > Insecta > Phasmatodea > Phasmatidae > Medauroidea > Medauroidea extradentata. Next base: position 20,415 of record PNEQ01001972.1, on the reverse strand, counting down.
AAAACAATGAAAATCTTAATTTAGTTTTGGCAGATGGTTTCAGAGTATGCTGTGAAGGAGTGATAAAACTTCATTTTAAGATGGTAGACTCTTCCTGGAACTTCCAATTTGCTGTTACCAAAGGTTTATGTGTTAAAGCCGCATTAGGTCTGGAATATTTTGGGTTTTTCGCAGGCGAGTGTGGACTTTAGAACAGGAATACTGAAATTTGGTTTTAATCCGAAGGTGAAGGTTAAATTGCTGAAAGGGATCTTGCGAACGGGTTTTGCGATGGTGACCCGGACAGGAGAGAAGGTTAAGGAGGTGGAAAAAGTCTTGAAGGAATTTGACGACGTTGTGACGGAAAAAAATTGGGAAATGTGATGTCCCATATAAATTCTATTTAACGGACAAAACGCCTTTTAGGAGTAAACCTTTTCAGTTTTCCCCTATTAAGTTGAGTTTTTATAGGAAAAAAATTGAAAAATTGTTAAAAGCGGGTGTAATCGTTACGTCCAACTCAGAGTTTTCGTCGCCTGGCTTTTTGGTGAGTAAGCTGGGTGGACATGACTTTCGATTAATAGTAAATCTTGCTAAGCTTAATGCTAGTGTTCCGTTGGACCCAGTTCCTCTTCCCACAGTGGAAGGAGCTCTACAACACCTGGGAAAAGCTGAATGTTTTACGACCTTGGATCTTAATAGCAGTTTCTTTCAAGTCCGGCTTCACGAAGATTGTCAAAATTATACCGCTTTTAGCACCCCGTGGGCTCAGTTTGAGTTCACGCGTATACCGATGTGTACTAATTTTGGGAGCCAGGCGCTGAGTAGGGTGTTAGACAAGGTGTTATTGTAGTACAAATTCGATTTTGTATTCGACTACATAGATGACGTGATTGTGTATAGTGAAACATGGGTCGACCATCTGGAGCGCGAGTGTAAGGTATTATCAAAATTAAGGGATTCTGGATTGACAATTAATCCAAAAAAATTGTGATGTGTAAGGAATCCGTAAGGTTTTTGGGTTACGTGATAAGTGATGGGAAATTGAGAGTTAATCCAGAAAAGGTGAAACCAATTATTTAGTTCCCCAGACCTAAGACTATAAGAGGGGTGCAAAAATTGTTAGGTATGGTGGGTTGTTATGCCAGGCTTACTCTGAGGTTATCTAAGATTGCAGACTCTTTGAATAAGTTGAAGTTAAAAGGTGTTGACTTTGTATGGAGCAACGAACAAGAATGTGCGTTCAAATTCCTTAAATAATTGTTGTGTGAAGAATCCGTTCTGAGCTTGCCAAGTTTTGAAAAAAATTTAATTTGCACATGGAAGCTTCTGCAATATCGTTGGGGGCAGTCGTAAGTGAGGATGACGAAGGAAGAGGTATAGCTAAGCCAGTGGCTTATGCGAGTCGAGTCTTGAATGAAGCGGAACGTAAACTTAGTGTGTACGAAGAGGAATGTTTAGCGTGCCTTTTTGGTATGGAATCTTTCCAGAGTTTCCTAGAGCGGATTGAATTTAATTTCAGTCCTTTTCTTGGATCCTGGGGCATCCCCACCAGCTGGGTAAGTTGGGTTGGTGGGTACTGCGGTTAAACTGTTTCCGTTTCAAGATACATCATGTGAGTGGTAGGTCGAACCCGGTGCTTACTTTGTGACCCATCAATAATTACTTTAAGTGTAGATTATTTGATGTGTACTTGCTCCCAGGTTTGTATATGTTACATTCTTGCTATGCAAACTGCGAAATGGATTTTGGCCAGGTAATTTGTGCCCTGTGAGTGAGGGTATTGGTACACTTGGTACAAACTGTAAATAAATCTGATTTTTCGTGTGTACCCATTAGTGTCAGTACAGCCCAACTATTTTTATTCTTAGAAATAATTACTGGGTTTGAACTGTTCTAACTGAACTTTGTATGTGTGTAACCTCAACTTTTGTATAGAACTTTGTTAATGGTAGATTATGGATGTAATTTATTCAAAGTTCTCTGTGTGGATTTTTTAGGTAGTTGTACAAAAACAGTTCATGGATTCTTTCCATATATTCATCACTTGCATTTGGTTGACCATTTTTATTGATCATACATGCTACTACAGTAGTTTTATAGAGCATATAAACACCTGTCACTTTATCCATTGTGGTTTTGATTTTGCTTAACTGTCTGCTGAAGTTATATGAATTTGTGTGATTTGTCTCACTTTATCATAGGTGTGACTGAGGGCGTTGTACCACAATCACCATTTCACTAACTATAACTGTAAAACATAAATATAGCTACTTGTCCAGTCTCAAGGTACAGATATAGTCGTAAGGAATTTTACTTGAATAACATGCTGAAACTTATAGGAATAGTTCATTTTGATTTAATTCTACATCTCTGAAACAATGACGGTTTGTGGACAGACTGTATTACATCACAACAATTTAATTTCAATTGCACATTGTGTTGGGGAAAGGTATTTTACTGTAAATTCACAATACTTATGAAATTTATTTAAATTTACTTTTCAACTCAAAATTTCAAAACCAAAAAATTATTATTTTTTCATAATCTCTGTGTTACATTGTGTGTAGTGATTTTATTATTTATTTATTAAATTATTTCAATTCATAGATGTATTTCAGCTTTTAAAAACCTTTAAATGTTAATATGGCTTGTACTTTTTACCAAGTAAAATATGAACATACAGCTCCATGTAATCTCCAGTAGACATACTGTAATTTGCCATTGTAAGCTGGCATAGCCTGGAAATCATGCAGTTATGTTTCTGTCTTTATCACACTTTTGTTTACATGTCTGTCTTCAGTGGAATATTTAAATTTTAGTCAGCATTTTATCTTCTAGATTTTGAGCACTTGTAATGGTGCTATGAGGTGAATATGTGTAACAATGAAATGCAGAAGCAAGAAACGTAAAGTCCCCTAAAAATTTATCTAGGTAATGGTATTTGCCACTTTCACAATTGTGCAAATACCAGAACGTCTCCTCCAGAAACCGAACCCCAATTTGTCCTGATGGGAAACAAGTGTTCATGTCACAACACCACCATGATCCCTGTTTGTCTTGAGTCCCAGCCCGAGAGTAATGGTTTCGTGTCTTCTTTACTCTGGAAGACTAATCATGGTTTGTAATTGTTACAGCATTGAAGAAGTTGACTGGGTTGGAAGGTCAGAATACATTTTATGCACACTACGCTGGGACAGCAGGAATGGTGTCCTTGCTGTCACACCAGACTTTTCCCCAGATCCTTATCTTGTCGAAGTAGATGAAGATTCAAGAAGTTTGTACTGTTACTGGGTCACACATGCATCAAGCAACATTACAAAAGAAGAGTATGACTGCGAGAAAGAGCTATTGGACAAGGTACTCTAAATATTTCCCCTAATATGCCACACTTTATTTTGATTACATGAAAGGTGCCATGCCGGAAGTATGTATCAACCATAGTTGCATGGTATATCACTCTGGCATGACGCTCTCAATGTTCAGTAAATATACAGTCATATGTCATTCATTTTTCTCTGTTTATTAAAAAGTAGTACAGTAAACTCACAGTAATCGAACATAATGTGATGGCTGGTAGGGCCAGGTAGCCTAATATGCAAAATGCTGAATTGCGTGGGCTACTAAAGTATTCCAAGTGTCAAAATACAGTTTAGAAAATTGAATTAAATAAATTACACTATGTTGGTCATAGCAAACAGTACTGCATTTATACAAAATATCTACATTCAGTATAAAGCTTTTACTGTATTTTATGTATGGAAAATAAATAAATCTACAGTACTAAGAAATTGCAAGATTAAGGGTGATGGTATTCTTAAACACTTTTTTTTTCAGGCCACAAACGAACCCACAAACTCCATGTGCATAAGTGATACTTGAGAGGGGAACAGGCCACAAACAACATTCAAAACATTTTGCAGATTCTTTTGCAACAGTTAGGTTGCCGGATGATGCTGTTGGCGTGTATTCTAGAAGATCTCATGTTTCCGCTGATCTTTCATTCCTGCAATGCTCCATACTTGTATCATGTCACCCCTCACTACCGCCAAAAACCTAGATGCTAAGCGCTGACCAAAATCTCTCACTAACTCACTTTCTCTGTGATCTCCCATTTATCTCGCCCCTTAATTCTGATGCAGCACCAAATACTCGTAATGTCACCTCTCACCAGCGCTAAAGACCTTGATGTTAAGTGTTGACCAAAATCTCTTCACTTCAGCTAGATCATACGGAGATAGAATTTGTGAACGTGAAATGCTTTAAAGAGATGGTGGCTGGAGTTGCCATGCTTACTAATTAGGTCTTATTTAGATTTAGGGTTTTTTCATGTGTCAACTACAAGTGTCTGTTTTTAAATACTAGACTTACATTTGGGGAGTCTGATTCAATTCCCAGTCTAGCAGTCGTGATTTAGTTTTTTCGTGATTTTATAAAAATTACTCAATAAAATTGCTGGAATGGTTTCTTGAAATAGACAGTGACTGTATCCCTTTTTATTCAATAAAACATAAGAGAAGTCTGTTCCATATTTGTTACTGTACATATTTATACCCACATAACAATTATAATTTTGTATGACTTACAGTGATTGCCTATTATCTTGATTATTATTTTGATTCTTTTTTATGTAGTTGGCATTTCATCATAGCAATATCCGTCAAATGCAAACCGGCTTGGATTTTGACATGCCACAGCAGGGTGTTTTGACGGTATTCATCATGGGTGAAATATCATCGGCAGAAAAGTTTGAATCTGATCGGCTATTTATTCACTTTTTTGTGGAACTCCCCAAAGGTAATATACTTCTCATAATTTGATAACTATGCATACTTAGTTATTGTCTGCTTGTAGAGGGAGTTATGCTGTCTGAGCTTTCAAACATAGTTTTTTAATCTAATGTTGATTGTAGTTTGTAACGTAAATTGATTATTGTAATAGCCTGCACTTGTGGAGAGAGCAACATAGATAGTGCAAGAGAGAACATGAGAGAGAGACAGAGAGAAAGAGACAGAAAGAGAGTTAGAAATTTGGCACTGATGTTAACCAATTTTTCTAAATAGTTTAAAACGAACAGTTGCTGGGAAGAGTTGTGTAACAATAGGATGCATCTCATGAACAACTATTGACATTTTGTTGGTGAAAAATGTAGGTACTCTCCACACATTGCTATCATACTGTCCAGGTTTAAAGAAAGTACATTGCACATTACTAAAGTTACTTTAGTTTGTGAGCATCTTTGACTATTGAGCAAAATGTTTTTTACCTTAGACAAACCAAATACTTACAGTGTAACATGTATACTGTGTGTATGAATTTTGTTTTCAGCTGTGAATGTATTAAGAAACTACAAATAAAAATTTACAATGCAGATATTTTGGTTACGTATTTCAAACCATAAAGTTATGTGAGCTACTTGATTGTAGTTACAGTACATGTGGATCCAAACCCTTTGTTCATTGAAATCTGTATTTCTCACAAACTTTTTTTTAACATAGGAATATACTCAAATATTTTCTAACATTCTTTATAGACAAAGAAATTTGTCTACTCAAGGAAAAACATACAGGATGCCTGATATGTTGCTAGATGAACAGTGGAGCATGGTCCATAGTATCCAGCTGCAGAACAAAATTGTCTCTTTTAATGGCTGCTAAACAGTCCATAAACATTTTGTATCCAGCACATATAACATTGTTTCTATAACTTTTGATAACTATTTGCTGGAGCGAAAGTATTGGTGAGTTCCTAAGTCACACCACTGTTTTAAAGGTTCAGAAAGATTTTTTTTTTCATTTTACACTTCTTAAGCTTGTAGATTTTTAAAGTTTTATTTCATTGACATGCTTTCCATGTTTTCTTAAGGGCTTGGGCCCGAGTTTCTCGGCTTTAGAGAGAGTTATTTTTTTAAATCTATACGAGAGTCAATATCGTAAAATTGCTTCGTAACTTTTTTGCAAATTGGTTTTACTATGCAATGTAATTTTTCGAGACAAACTGTATGATGAGAATAGCTAATTCATCAATTAAAAGGAAATTTCGTTAATTAACTAATTAGCAACTATTTTGCTGTCTTCTGACTTGACAAAATTAGTGTGTGCAGTTTAAATCAGTCATAACAAAGTTACGAAGCGATTTCACGATATTGGCTCCCATTCATGTTTTAAAAAATAATTGTCGTTAAAGCGAAGAAACTCGGGCCCATGCCCTTAAAAGAAGGCCTAACTTTCTCCATTTTCATAGAAATTTGGTTTTTTTATTCATAAACATTTACCTGTCAGCGTAATTAGTAAGACAGAAGAGGGAGCCAGGTGCCTTTACTCCGTGAGCTTAGTTTCATTTCTATGACAATATTTTATGTTGATAGTAAATTTATTTTCTTTAATTTAAATAAATTATTGAAAACAATCTAAATGTTCATTGTTATTTCTTGTACAGTATGCAAGTGTGGTTGTAATTCTTGCCATTTTTGGGTTAGTCGAGTTCTGACATTGAAATACATGTGTGTTTGTGACACATTTGCCTCGTTTTTGTTTGTTGTGATACCAGTTATGCCTGGCAGCAATGCTTGGAACTTTTTTGTTTGTTAGGAAGCCATCTTATGTGTAGTTGTTGTTTTGAAATGTAATCAAGTTATTTTACTTATTTTTTAAATGTAGATTTTTCTCAGATTCCTAGCCCTCAAACTTTTCGAATAAAACATTTGGTACTCTGGGAGTCAGATTTTTAGCGAGTTGGCTATTGGATAGTATATTTTACGGTGCCAAAACGCAAGTTGTAAATAAGGACAGATGAGTCTGCACCATTTCGACTGAGATTAGAGCGGGCCGAGAACAGGGTGCAGTATGCTCTTAACCTAGTAAATCAGTGCATATCAAATTAATGTAAAATTAGATTGCTCATCGTCACATACCGGGACTTTAGTGCTCTGAAAAGTGGATATGATGCAGATAATTTGCAGTATGAACACTTTCGTCTTCCAGCAAGTGTTTCAACGCCCACAGACAACGTCTCGACGACTTTGTGATGACTTGTATGCTCAAGTGATGGCAGCTTATGATCTGTGGAACACTTCATCTGTGCGGTTGTTGGGTCACATGCACATAGTCATAATGTTAGTGTTCACGCCAGTCATGTCATATTACCGCAAATTAAGCTGTCTTACCTTCTCAGGTTTTCCTGAGAATGGGTTAACTTTTTTTACTTGTTCACTATGCTGATAATAGAGAATAAACAACTTTCTAATGTTGACTGCATGTCATACTTGAAAATGGCTTTGGAAGGTAAGCCAGCATCACTGATACAGTCTCTAACCCTCTGTGATGACAACTATGCAGTCACATAGGAATTACTGGAAAAGTGCTACAGTAATAAGTACCTCATAATGAACTACCATATTGAAGCCATCTAGCAGAATGGGATCCATTTTTGGTCCATATATTGGAGAGGAAGCTGGTTTTTTGCTTGCACAAGCAGTGGGAGTTAGCAATCTGTGATAGTGACATGTCAAGTATAAATGATTTTATTAAGTTTTTAGAAAACCACAGCAAATGTTCAGAGTTTGAAAGTGTTTCAAAATCACCATCATGCAAGTCAAGTGGAACTGTACGAACTATTGCGAAAAGCGACTGCCCTGTTACCTTCGTAGGAAATGTTATTTCTAATGTCAACTGTGTACTGTGTCAAAATGACCATACTGTGTTTACGTGCCCAGTGTTCAGTGGTAAAAGTCCAAATGAGAGGTTCAACGTTGTTAAGCGATATATTCTGTGCTTGAACTGTCTTCGTTTTGGCCATAGAGTTGCTACATGCTTATCCAAGTCAGTCTGCCGGTCATGTAATGTTAGACATCACACGCTATTACACTGGGACTCTTCAGTTCAGTCATGACCAGTGCCAGGATGTGATGGGAATAGAGAGGAAAGTCCTATTTGTTTATGTCATCAACCCATTTTCTTAATTATGTTGTTAAACACTTTTGGGAATTGGAGGAAGTACCTCACAAGATTCATCTTTCATCTGAGGACCAGGCATGCAAAGCCATTTTTAGAAAAATGTGTGCGAGAGATGATAGTGGACGGTATACTGTGACACTGTCCTTTCGTGAGCCTCAGGCTGTACTGGGGGAGTCCCGAACTAGGGCTCTGCAATGTTTTCTAACGCTAGAACGTCGTCTCCGTCGGCAGCCTGTAGTTAAAGACCAGTATTTTCAGTTTATGCATGATTATCTTCTGCAAGGTCTCGTGGAGTTAGTTGATGATCACAGTGAGAGTCTTTACACCTATTATATTGTGCATCATTGTGTATTAAAGCCTGAGTGCACTACAACAAAACTGTGCATTGTATTTAATGCTTCTACCAAGCCCACCCACGACACCCTTCTCACAGGCCCTAAACTGCAACATTATATTTGTGATATCTTGTTGGTATTTCGTTGCCGTGCTGTTGTGTTTACAGGGGACATCCAACAGATGTATATACAGATTTGGATTTCTCGTGAACATCAGGATTACCAGCGTGTACTGTGGAGTTTCTCTGGCCAGGAGTCAGTAACCGGTAACTTATATAGTCTCTTCAGCCCCATTCCTGGAAATTAATTCGCACACTTTAGCAACTTGCTGTGAATGGAAATATTCGATTTCTGGTTGCCAGTGCAATTCTCAAATCAGATGTCTATGTTGACGATGTTGTTACTAGAGCTGCAACCATTAACGATGCCCTTGCTCTGCAGAGGAGCTTTATTGACTTGCTCGAGGGTGGTGGATTCATACTAAGGAAGTTTATGAGTAATGAACCGACATTTCTTAACTGGATGCCAGAAGAAGGTCTCCAAGCACAGTCACTCCATTCATTTGACTCGGCCACGAGTGTCTCACAGAAGGTACTAGGCATTAAATGGAATTCTAGTACAGACTCCTTTTAATACGAAATTAATGTTCAACAGGTTGCTCCCACAAAATGATCAATATTGTCAGAACTGGCCTCCATTTTTTATCCTAATGGTTGGTTGGCACTTGTTCTTCTTGTTGGCAAATCACTTATACAACAGTTATGGCTGCAGAGAGTTGGCTGGGATGATCATCTCCCACCTACTGTTATTGATCAATGGACTACCTTTCAGAATGAGCTTCCTCTACTTTCAAAGCTTCACATCCCACATTGCCACCCCAGGAATCAGACAGTTTTGTAGAACTGCATGGCTTTTGTGATAGTTCGGAAGTGGGTTATTGTGTTGTGGTATATCTTTGTGTCGGTTCCGCGAGTGGCAGTGTTCACGTCTGTCTGGTGTTCGCTAAAGGTAAGGTTGCACCAGGGGTTTGACACTAGATAGGGCCTACGATCTCCTTATTGAACACTAACAATTGTTTGTTACCAACATTGATATGACTCCGAAAAGTACAACAAGATGGATTGAAATCACTTTTTCGGTAATATATACTCAATTCATGTGCACGAGTGTGTTAGTTGTACACATTTAAGATTAAATTTTAAGGATTATAAGTTAACAAACAGTTTCCGTTTAAACATGTAATATGATAAAACATTTTGCTCCATGCGGTTTGTGAGCCTGGTCATTTCGATTCTATTATATTTGTCCTTTACTATGTGTTGGTTGTGTGAAATGCTGTGTTTTCTAGTTTATAATTACTAAAACATGTTATTTGAAGGTGAGTTTTTAGTGTTTTATATATTTAGATAGTCACTTATTGCTTTGTAAGTGTGCAGTATTGGATTTACAATACAAATAATAGGAGTAATAAAATGTTAAGTGCCTTGTTGCAAATACCCTAACCAAAACATTTCCCACAAAATTATTTTTACAAACTCATGGCACTTTTGATGTATACATATATTTTTTCATACACGAACATATCTCAAGAAATGTTTAAATCATGCATTATAAAATATTTAAAATGGCAACATGACGCTGTTAACTGCAGTAATTTGTAGGGACAAAACAAAATTCTTTTGAAAATTCAGTTGACTGAAAGTAGCCATAAATAAAGGAAATAAACAATTATACACACAGAGAAAACTATCAAATAGTGTTTTCTAGGCATTATATGCTAACACTTCAAAAAGTAAATAATAAATCGAGCAGGTGATTCCTCGTACGATTTCAAGCTGTGTGGTTGGCAACATGTAATCGTTAGTGAGGCCAAAACGGCCCTGAAAATTAAACGCGAGGCTTAACTTGGGAGTGCCAACTCTGTCCTTTATATGATCCTTGGATTGCACCTTTGAAAAATATGTCGAACTTTGTGCTGCTGTGACTCTTGCCAATGCCTTGCATTTTGTACAGACCAGTTTGGGTAAAATTGTAAATATTATTCGCATTTATGCTAGGTCTGATTCAGAAGTTGTCCTTTGCTGGATTGCAGGCTCACCTCATCGGTGGAGAACGTTTGTCGATTCCTATGTTAGCCAGATTCAAGAACTCACATGCCATCGGAACACAACCCAGCTGATTATGCATCCAGAGGACTATTACCTTCAGAGTTGATTGTTCAGCCTTTATGGTGGTCAGGGCCCAGTTGGCTAGCTCAATCAGAAACCAGGTGGCCTCTAAATACTGTATCGTCATCACCCGACCTTTAAACATACAGCCTCGCTTCAGCCTGAGGAACTTCAAGCTGCCACCCAGAAGTGCATCTTAATGACCCAGCAACAGGTTCCAGTAATGAATAATGATATCTCTTCACTCCAGCATCGCCAACCAGTGTCACCCTCACTCCAAAAGTTGTCTGTGATTATCAGTATTGATGGAGTTCTCAGGGTGCATGGTTGTCTGGAGCAGGTTGATTTTTCCCTTTGAAAAGAAACACCCAGCCTTACTCCTGGGTCGATACAGATTCATCAGACTATTGATTGCACATGAGCATAACCTCAATCATCGCCCAGGCATTAAACTCTTCAAAGAAATCTGCGAGAGAGGTATTGGATTCTCAATGATACACAAGAAATCCGTTGGACCACTTCATCATGTTATTGATTCTTTCGCACAAAGCCGCCTCAAACCTTTCTTGTTACGGGCACAACCTTCCTGCTGCCAGAGTTCAACAGATAAAACCATTTTCCACATGTGGAGTCAATTATACAGGGCAGTTTCTCATTAAATTGTCTAGACGTAGTGGTGCAGGGTGTCTGAAGGCGCATATTTGCTGTCTGTTTTGCGACGAAAGCAATGCATTTAATCCTTGCTTCTGACTTATTGACAGACCCATTTATTGCTGCCTATAAGAGATTTATAGAAAGAGGAGTTCATTGTTCTCATATTTAGTGACTACGGCACCAATTTTGTGGGAGTCTCACATCATTTGGCAGAATTGTACAATTTACTATCTTCGTCAACCCATCAGGGCTCTGTTGCTATTGCACCTGTGGGTGTTACCTGGTACTTCCGTCCACCCAGCACACCACACTTTGGAGGATTGTGGTAAGCAGGGGTGACGGCTGTAAATACTCATTTAGCTCGCATGGTTGGAGCACAGCTCCTCTCATTTCAAGAGTTTTACACAGTGCTGTTGCAAGTGGAAGTTGTGCTCAATTCCCGTCATTTCTGCTCAGTGAGTGTCCTTGTGACTTGACGGCACTCACTCCAGGACAGTTTCTGACCCTGGAGCCACTGACTACAGTACCTGAACCCAACCTAACTGACCTGCCTCGTAATCGTTGCCAGCAGTGGCAATTAACAGAGCGTATCAGGACTTCTGGAAGTGCTAACAACTATAACATACTTCAGCAGCGACAAAAGTGGATGAAACTAGCAACACCCTTGCAACCTGACACCATGGTCGTCATGCGAGAAGATCGGCTGCCTGCCCTTCAGTGGTGCCTTGGAAGAATCGTCAAGCTGCATCCACGCACAGATAACATTGCACGGATGGCTACTGTGCACACTGCACAAGGTACCTTCAAGAGACAGTGCCGAGTGCTTAGTAGAAAATTAAAATATAGCATTTTGGTGAGCGGAATGTTTGTGAGAAATTTGACTAATTTTGGTTTGTTGTAGCGTCAGTTGTGCTTGGAACTTTTTTGTTTGTTGGGCCACAATCTTATGTATAGTTCAAGTTGTTTTGCTTTCACTTTGGAAACATTCTTGGCTTGTTAAAAATTCCCTATCCAGCAGGTATAACTGACTGGATGCTCTGTCTGCTCATGTGGCAGGTCCGCGCGACGGCCAACATCTCAGTGTCAGACTTCAAAAGGCTGTTATGATTACTCACGATGTCAGGGTGTGTACGACAAAATTTCAGCTTTTAGCGCGCAAATAGTTATCTGAGTTAAGTTTACTAGAGTCAAGACATAATGACAGCTGCTTCTCGAGCTACTCTTACCAGTGTTAAGTTATTTTAGTTTTTCGTGTACTTTTTTTACTGTTTACCCTCCCTTATCTATGAGTTTACCAGCCCTAAATGTGTAAAATGGAACAGTTTGTTTTGGACATGCTGTAAGTTTTGAAGTTATTACATTAAATTTTGTACAGTCAAAATATAATTATTTATTTTGTGTTGTGTGTTGACATTTAATGTTTAATGAGTAATATAAAATTTACAATTTACTTTAGTATAATTATTTTATTTGGTTTCTGTCTTGGTGTAGTATTTCACTTTTTGAAGTAATATTGTAAAGGTCATATAATTGTAATATTTGAGTCTTAAAAGTTTTTTATTTGTGCAGTCAAGTTTTGCTGATACACTAGGGTGTTACCTAATAAAATTTGTATTACCGTAGATGGCTATCATAAAACAATCAGAGAAAATTGTATTTTCAAGGACTTGTTAGTTATTTTTTTACATGGTATTTTTCCTCTCCATTACCTTCCCAGTTGTGTTATTCAGGATAGTGTTGTAAAAGGTAAATAAGGGTCCGGACTAAACAGAAGTTATTTCCGAAATGCTGCCCAAATTTTTTGATTTTTTTAAATTTATTGTTAAGGTGGTTATGTTTGCGTATTGGGAAAAATAAAACGTACTGTCAAAAATGTTATCTTGCTTCCATGACTTACATTATCGTTTGCATTCCCATTAGTACCTATGATTTAAAAACACTTTTAACATAGTGTCAAAAATATTATTGTGTTTCTGTGGTTTACGTAGTGATTTTTATTCCTGTTAGTAAAATTTAATTTGTACTCCGCCCCCACAAAATATTGAACTTGTGCTTGTATGAAAGTGAAAGTTGTTCAGTAATAAAGAAATGTTAAGTTCATTTTCCCTTATAATTGTTGTGGTGCTTTTGATTACAGTGCCGAAATTTTAGCTTTTGGAGCAGTGCAGAAAATATTCAAACAAATTTGTATTGTGTTTAAGGATGGAGTTGTGACAACCCAGAGTATCTAACAGGAATGACGCATGCATGCTGCACTGATAGAGAGGACATTGCTAATTTTGGGCACACATTTCAGTTGGAACTGAAATACAGTCTCGACCTTCTCCAAGTTGATACAGGTTAAACATTTTTATATGTTAAAATTTTACATGTAAGTCTTAACATGCTGTAACTATTGTTGAAATGATAAACATGGAAGATGAAATATATCTTATTCATGGAGAGGTCTATAACAGTAAGTCCTTGTTTAACATTGTTGTTAGATTCTTAAAAATATAACGTTAAGTGAAAAAAATGCATAATTTAATATTTGGAATGAAGTTATTAGATCATCATCCAAGTAAAAGTGATGTACAAAGATGACAGAAGTAGAAATACAAAAGAGACATACAAAAAGTGAGGCAAAACAACAAAAGCTGTTATGTATTTATTTATTTGGATGTTTTACGTTCCGTCAAACAGCACAAGACGTTGGCAGAAGCACACGGGGGAAAGGGGTAGGAGCAGGCCAGGGCCTTTAAGGAACCATCCCAGCATTGGTCTGGAGTGATTTCGGGAAACCCTGGAAAACCAAAATCAGGATTGCCAAAGCCGGGGATTGAACCCTAGTCCTTCCAAATGTGAGGTGAGTGTTTTACCACAGCTCCACCAAGCTTAGTCCACTGCTTCACCATGCTCGGTACACTGTTCCACCACTCTTCCTGTGTTGCGTCATTTGTTGTGTCTTTGTTTTTGTTCTTTTTGTCATTTTGTTTTGCTGCTTGACTTTTGTGTCAATGGAATTTTTCCATCGGTGAGTATTTACTTGATATTTTTGGTTCACCAAGGAGTTCTATCTGTTTTGTTATTGGTTTTACATCTTTTTGTTTACAGTAATTGTTTTTGTTACTGTTTTATCTGACTTTTATGTCTCTTTTGTATTTCTACCTCTGGCCTGTTTGTAGATAATTTTATGTTTGTAAGATATAATGTTAGTTTTGGTAGGCATTACCAGTGCTTGCATTGTCCTCCTATTGGAAATTTTTAGTAAACCTTCAGGTTGCTCAATGTTCTTTTAAACATTTTTGAGGACAGAAGCAGTAAATAAAGACTTATTAGGTATATTTTTTTAGAGTCATGTGTGTTTCCTGTCCGCTCCCCCTCCCTTCCCCAGTCAGTGTGATCGGGATTGACTATAACTCACTTAAAAAGTGCAGATTTTATTCTTTATAGGATGGGTAAAAGTAGGGCCAAAATTTCCCAAATTACCACAACTGCCCTTTTTAACCCTTCCCCAACCTCTCTTTTTTTCCTTGGTTCTTACAACTCAGTTTCCAAAAAAAACATGAGAGGTTGTACCAACGGGGTTCAACTGTATGTATTATTAGGAAGAATTAGCCCATCGTGTGGTTTCTGCCTAAAACAGAAATACTCTTCCTTTTGCCTTTTAAACAGTTTCTGAAAGCTTTTGGCATTTTAAAGTGATTGAAATATTATTTTCGAACACAAACATTACTCTCTTACGTTGTCTTTCCTAGAAGCTTGGTGATTATTTGTGTTGTCTAATTTACCACAAAAGAATTTAAGTTTGAAATTTTTGCAGTGTATTTTTTTTAAACGTATGCCTGTTCATTTGCTGTATCCATTTCACAAATAACATGCATGTAACAAATACTGCCACATAATGTTAATTACGGTAGTGACCATAAAACAAGAAAGAAAGTAGACGTAGCAAAAGTGTTTAACTCCTTGGCCTGCAGACATCTTGTACTGTTGATTCATCTTTTTCACTTTTCTCTAATTGTCGTGACTATGGGTATAGAAAACTTTCTAACACAGTACTGTAGTTGTAAACAATAAACCTTGTCAAAACTTTGATTACCTTGACATAAGTTTTTGACTGTACAGTAAGTCGTCAGTTTATGTCGGGGTTACGTTTTTTGAAAACAGTGACGTAAATAGAAGCAACACAAAATGAGTGAAGTCTGCAGCCCACGGCCTACAGTCAGCCGGAAGCACGCGCACACAGACGTGCCGGTGTGCAATATTAACACTTTTTTTTTTCCTATAAATTAGGGTGGCCACCAGCAAAAATGCCCTTGGCCAAGAATGCAATTCATAATCAAATTGATTCCACTCAAAAGATCAAATCAAGCAAAGGTACAAAGTAAGACATAATGCAGAACAATCTCGAAATTTGCAGATGGCATAAACACATAAAATATGCCGCACTACGACGCTGAAACCAAAAAATCCAAATTGTCCGGGATGGCAGCTACAAAAGAACTTTATAATATCACCGACATCAGTAAACTGACAGCGTGAGAAACAATTCCAACTACTTATCACCTTTTCGGCATTGTTATGTTAACCAGTGGTTTTAGTAGAACGTTTATCAACAGGAATATTAAACAATTTAGATGCATGTCATTAAAATTTACGTAATGGTTTGAAAACATGTTTATATTACCCTTTCATCAGTTAGATTTTGTGGTAAAATTAAAAATTTTAAATTGCGTGTAGCGAAAAGGCTGTGAATGATGCCCACATTCTGAATTTAATATGCAGGGGTACAAAGTTGTTTAGCTCCTCACAATTTTTAAATTACTGTATATAGGTCATTTGCAGGAGCAAAAAAGTTGATTTTCTGGAGATTTGGTAAGAACACAAGACAAAAGAAAGAAAAACATCACATAAATTGAAAGCACTTAGTTAAACTCATGAATCAATAAACAGTTGAGAATACAAAACATATTTTGTGCATTCGTACCCGACATCCTGTTAACACTGTTTTGTTGATTTTGAGACAAATTTGCAAAGTAGGGCTTCGTCCAGGAATTTACACAAATATTAAGAAACTTGCACAGTACATTTTTTACTGTTCAAAATCACTGAAAACCTTTACGTATGGAAAATGTCTCTTAACACTGACACAATTCACTGTAAAATTCTTTTACAGTAAGATTTTGGACGATATAGCAACGCTTTAAATTTACGTCACTAACCAGAGAGTTAAAACATTTAACGTAACTTTTATAATACAAAAGCTTTAAATACACAACACGTCGAGAAAGGAATATTAAAAAGAGTGACGGTGTGCCGTTCTGGCAACGACTCCTAAAGGCCAGCGGCCGTTACTATCCAGCTCCCGAAAAGCCTTCTTAAAGGCTCAGTAAATCAGTTCCAAAAGTGTGACGAGTCTCTACCAAGTCCAAGTCTACCAACATATACTTATAGCAGGTTAGTGAGCAATTGAGCATTCTCGAGCAAGGAAAGGAAACACATCCCTAGGTTAAAAAACGTGTGTATTACCAATTCAACTTCACAGAACGTAAATTTTGCAATACAATACCTACACAAATTCACAAACACAGTAATACAAGATAAATTATGGCGATTACACATCTCTGTATCAATTCCTCAAAGTGCTTACAAATATTAAATTTTTTTAAATATGGGCACTACAACCCAAATCACAGTCTTTCCCCTTTGACCCTTACATGCTCTCAACATGCATTCGTGTTGCAATTACACCTCTTGTCGAACACTTACAAACATTGGGAACGATACCGGGATCCCATCGCTAATATTGCCCAATTAATTCCATTCCACCTTCACGCCTCGAAGCATCCAAATGACGTTCATGCGAGTTTTCACAAGTACTCTTGCGCCCTTACACAGGTGAACGAATATCCAGATACACTCTTTACTCGTTAATTCCCCAAATTGTGAGTAGGCGAAGACCAGGAAAATACCGTCTGCGGCGACAGGGCTTACTCCACGAGAATCCAATGGGCCTGAACACACGGCCGCCCACTTACCATGCAATGAGGGGAATACATTCACCCAATACTCAACTGGGCCAGTCAACCAACAGTGCCAATGTCGCAGAACACTCTGACAAACCATTGACGAGGACGTCTGCTCGTGACAACACTCATACACTCCACCCGGAGTGATGGATCATGCCAGCTCGAAGTTCAACCTGAGAGTACCGTCCTTCCGGCACGCACCGCCACACCACCGCTCGCTCTGCCGCCCTACCTCCTATCTACAGCGTCCCTGCCGACAGAACCACACCCCCCGTCACCCCCCAGGCCCTCCCCTCCATGGCCAGTGGAGTGGCAGGTCCGGCGGGCAAGAGAAGGCTACAGCACTGTCAACTGGGGCAAAACCATTCAGAAAAATGGCAGAAGCCGACCACCAATCAAAATGCAATAGAAGAGATATGAAGCCCAGACCCAGAGAAAAGACCCTGCCCCAGAACAAGGGCACAAATAAAAAAGAAATATAACCCCAAGCTCCGTAAAAAAACAAGAGAGACCGCTCAACGGGAAAAGTCTGTCTGCTAATTTATTCCGAGTCACTTTGAACATTTTCCGATTCCTTTCTTGTGCACACGGAAGTGGCCTTTGATGTTTCTAAGTAAGCATGATGTTTGGCTCTGTACTTTGAGAATGAGGAAGCAAAAAGGGACAAATGTAATGTCATTAAAAATTTTGCATTGTTACTGTCTTTAGTGTATAGTTATTCTTTGACCTAGTATAAATAAAGTTTTGAATTTACAGTCCATTTTATTTATTGCAATTAACACATGAAGTGTTGTCTTCTTCTTTCTCTCTTTAAGAAGTTCTTTGTAACTCTGTGCACCTTCCATTACGTTTTGCAGCATTTTAGAGCTGCGTTCTTGATTTGCATCTTTCTCTGTGAATATTTGCAATGCCATTTTAAAGTAGTCTAATGTGTAGGTCAGATCTTTATATGTAATGTCGGTTTTCACTTCCTGTGCATCATCTTCACTGTCAGTGTTGTCTGTTACGGGATTCAAAACCAGCTGTTGTAACTTTTAGTTTGTGAGTTCTTCTACATTTGCATGTAAGACCTCGTCAATTACTTTAGTTTTAAGATCGTCGAATCCAGTTCTTTTAGTGATGTCAACTATGTCACTGCGTACGTCTACAGCAGAAGCGACCTCGTCAAGTTCTTTAGTTTTAAGATCGTCGAATCCAGCTCTTTTAGCTATGTCAACTATGTCAGTGCGTACGTCTACAGCAGAAGCGACCTCGTCAATTTCTTCAGTTTTAAGATCGTCGAATCCAGCTCTTTTAGCGATGTCAACTATGTCAGTGCGTACATCTACAGCAGGAGCAACATCTTCAAATCCCTTAAAATTACGTACGCAGTCAGGCCACAGTTTACCCCACGTCGAGTTCAAACACTTTTCAGTGACCTCAGTCCATGCTTCTCCAGTATTCTTGATAGCATTAAAGATGTTGTAGCCACGCCAATACTTCTGGATTGTTGGAATATCCGCAGCTGTTGAATTATACGCCGTAAATATTAGGTTTTAAATGATGCAATAACGCCTTGATCCTGTGGCTGCAAGATAGCGGTTGTATTTGGAGAGAGAAAAACCACTTTAACATTTTCATTCATTTCTGTCACCTGGGGGGGGGGGGGGATGAGTTGGGGAGTTGTCGATGAGAAGGAGATTTTTAAATTCAAAAATCTCTTTGGAATAGTATTCTTTCCATGCAGGGATGGCATACAAGTTAAGCCATTCCCTAAACAGTGGGCCAGTTATCCAGGCTTTATTGTTTGCTCTTAAAATCACTGGCAGGTGCTCCTTCGAGTAACCTTTCAAGGCTCGTGGGTTGGCTGATTTGGTTATCAGTAGCAGTTTCATTTTGCAATCGCCAGCTGCGTTTGCCGCCTGTAAGACCATCACATGATCCTGCAGCTTTGAAACCAGATGCAGTTCTTTCTTCTTTGGCGATATAGGTTCTCTCCGGCATTTTTTCCAGAAAAGTCCTGTTTCATCTGCATTGAAAACTGGCTTTGGCGTGTAGCAACCTTCTTCAATAATCTTCTCAGAGTTTCTGAAAAAATTCCTTTGATGCACAGGTGTCAGAACTTGCTGCCTCGCGTGCCATCTTTATGTTGTGGAAACTGTACTTAGCCTTAAAACTGCTGATGGTAAACATGTCATCCTTTATGGTCAAAGTGCCTGCAACATTTTTTATTACCTCACTGACGAAGATAAGGCTTTTCTTTTAATCAGTGATAAATTTACAGGACAATTGTACTGGTTCTGTGTTTCGATTAATTTAAAAATTAAAATGTATATTGATTACTTTACATGGTTGCATTTGGTGTGAAAATAATTCTTAAGAATCATATAAATGTTAAATGGTTTTTCTAGGTATCTTCCCTATTATGCTGTGTATTCCAAAGCAGTACAGTAAATTATGTTCTGTTATCAACTGTGAAAGTAGCAGAGGTGTGCATTAGCTGTAACACAGGGTGAACTTTTTCTAGTTTCAAATCACAGCAGTTAAATCAGTGGCACACATACGAGAGGACGAATACTTTGTTGCACAACATTTCTCTGGCTTAGGCCAGCTTCATCAGACGGCTGTAAATATACAATATTAAATTACGAATGATGCAATAACAAAACAACTTTAAGTGAGGTGATGTTAAACAAAGGACTTAAATTTATTTGCAATTTTTATGGAGACAGAGTGATGAAGTATTTTATGAAATAAATTAATCATGGCTTTTTATTGTTTAATATTTAAGTCTTAAAATGAGTGCAGACAACCGGCAGGTAGGTAAATATTTTTGAGAAAATATCTTATTGTAATGGGACCGCTGCTTCTGCTACTAGTACGTCTACGTCGCCGTGTTGTGTAGGTTATCTAGATGTTGGAGGTTATGATGTCCCTGTTCGGGGCGGCAGAATGTGACGGGGCCTGCTACTTCTCGCCGTCACGTGCTGTTGTTTATATATATTTTGGAGGTTAAGTATTTCAAACGGTTTCCGCTCAGAGAGAAAACATTTAAGTGGGCATATATAAAAAAAAGAAGAAAAAAAAAGTTTCCGTTTAGTTTTTTTTCTATTTAATGGTTCACTTGTACATTGCACACTCACTGCTTAACCACTTAAACTCATTTCGGTAACCTTTTCAACTTCGAAACGTAAACATAAAAGGGTGATGCAAGTGCTCAACTTGACGCAGTCTAGAGTGTTCGCCCAGGCAAATACTACTTAGATAACCTAACTAGCTAATGAAAAATGATGAACAACAAAGCATCGCAGGCAATACCGCCCACTTTACTCCC
>PNEQ01001971.1:9669-20671 GCA_003012365.1 Medauroidea extradentata | reverse complement strand
ATCGGTTGAATCGAAAATTATTAATTGATTGAATTGATCGGTTAAATCGATCGGGTATTGTTAAATAATAAATAATAACGATTGATTTTACATTTTTAGTTATTAAAAGTATTAGGGGTTATGTTGATCGGGTATGGGGCGCAAGAAATTAAATAATAAATAATATAGATAGATTTTTACATTTTTTTAGTTATTAAAATATTAGGGGTTATGTATACATGTATACTGCATATCATGTGAACCTTACGAATGTCGAACCGAAATTTGCCGAGCATGGCCGAAGATTGCCGAAGGTTAACGAGCTTGGCCGAGTATACCCGATGTATTTTATTAACTAAATAATTGTTATATAAAATTATATGATATAAAGCATTTTTATTAAATAGTTTTTAAAAAGATTTTATTTTTATTAAATTAATTTTTTAATGCATGTGGAGTTAGGATGGAATGCGAAATCAAAAAATGTTTGGAAGACTCGGAAGAAACCACCAAGATGGCGGACGGAACAAGATGGCAGAATTTTTAAACTTTTTTTTATTTTTAAATATTTTTTTGGAATTTTTTAATTTTTTTAATTTTTTTGAAATTGACGTCATTAAAGATGGCGGTCGGAAACAAGATGGCGGGCGGCAACAAGATGGCGGCCGGAAACAAGATGGTGTCCGGAAACAAGATGGCGTCGGGGTGTCGGGTTACAGGGGTCAAAGGTTAAGGTCACCCACAGCCCCCAGCCCCTGTCCCCGGACCGGCTATTTCATACTACTACAGACATACAGTAAAAAGGAAAGAACTTCTAAATACAAATTTATATCCACGTTTACAGAGAATATTTAAGTATAGATGTAAGATACCGTGTGTTATATTTACGAGGTACGCTACAGTAAATTTGTGGCACTTCTCCATACTGTTTTCCACAAATTTACGGAAATGTAGTGTTTGTTAGCTTGGCTTAATGGGCATGAAAGTAAGCATGCTATGTTTCAGATATTTAGTCATTGAATATAACTAACATGTTTAGTCGTATTGTAAGAAAAATTAGCACTTGCACAAGTGAGTGAAGAAAGATTTGTATTTATTATCCTGACGCTATAAATCAGCGTGGCTACTGTCTGCACAGAGTAAATGAAGGCAGCTCTGCTACAGTACAAAAAATAATTTATTCACACCGTTACATGATAGGCAGTGTGTTGTAATTTTAGTGTAGATTGACTTAAAACATATCTGGAATTCATATCAGTAAACAAACTACTTGAAACCTTAATAATTCAGTCTAAAAACAAATTCATTAACAGCAACTATTTGCGTTTACTGCTTCAGGACACTCTACGTATAAATCTTCAAACTAACGTTTTAGCAACAGAGAGATGCATCGATCTGTCCGATTGGTAATAATGAATTTTGCATTAGTAACGCAAAATACAAACGTATTTGCTATTACATACCAATAATTTGTAATAAGGCCAATTTTCTCGAATTACTTTCTTTAAAAACGTACGTTCTTTTATTTGTAACAAACTGAAATTTTTTAGAACGTTAAATGAATTGAATGAAAGCTGTACTTTTAAATGTGATAACTGCCTCTTTTACTACTGTAGCCTCGATAATATTAGTATGAATACTTACATAACAAATAGTTCAAAGTTAAACAATATAATATTTGCGTTTCAATGAGTTATGATACCTTTAAAACCTGTAATATAGACATAAGATGAATTAGCTTTCATGCATTTATTATCAATTGTTGAAAATGTGCTTTTAAGTAAATAAAAAAGATATATAGCCTACGCCTATTTTGTGGGAGAGTCAAAATTCTTAAATTAATTTTAAAAAATTGTAGATTTCAAACTTTATCTTTAGTGAAATTAAGGATGTTTCATTAATTTTATATTCAATATTTGATTTTGTAAATGTATTTATGTTCGAAAATGTATACTTTTGTACATAACCCTATAATCAGTTATTGAAAGTTTAATACGTTATAATAAAAACAAAATGTTGAGATAAAATTAATGTCTTTAATACTATGAGGACAAACCAAGGAATAATTCGTAGTCAGGTCGTTGAGCTAGACGGCGCGCCAGAGATATTCTGTCTTCAACCTGCCGCCAAAACAACAGCGATTCGCGGAACTCGTGAAGAGGGGCATAAATGTTAATTTTGTACTATCTTTTTAGTTTCGTCCACTGACACCCCCCATCTATCTCGTATAACAAAAAAGTTTCTCGCTTACTATATTTTACCCTGCATTTCCCGGTCAAAAATTTTCATGCCATTGTTAAACTTTTTTTTTACACAGTAAATAACTGCCATAAAGAAAATTAATGAATATCGTCATTGACAAGATGGTTCAATTATACTCTGTAATTTTTTTTAAGTCGATTGACCGAATAGTTTTAGATTGGTGATGAGTTAGGTTTCTGTGATTTTTCGGGAGCGCGAGCATGATTTCGCTAGCGGTAGCTGCGAAAGACCCAAAATGGCGGACGATTATACCTAGTCTTTATAGAGCCCTATCCAAGATATGGTACCAGAGTTGATTTCAAAGCGATGGCGACAATGTGACGTTAGAGACTGCGATATGACATTAAGGCAACGGAGTCAGTCTGATGTCCTGTAAACTGCAACAATGTGAAGTTCAGGTTATTACGATAGTGCGATGTTTAGGCGACGGCGATAATGCGACGTACATGCGATGTCATTAGCTTAACGTCAAGACGTTGGTGACACTGTAACGCATAGATGACAGTCACAATTCTACATCCATATTCCGTTGGCAATATTCGCCTACCTTTCAGTTACAACTGTGTGAAGTCCAATGTGTAATCTAAATGACGTTGTCAATGTGGTTTTTAGGTGACGGCGACGATATTACGTCCAGACGATAGGTGAATATGTGACGTCCAGACGAAGATGACAATGTTACGTCCAGGCGACGTTGACAACGTTTCTTCTAAGCAACAGCAACAATGTGACATCAAGGCGTCGTCATCACCATGGCCTTTTGACAACAGAAACAAATGTGACATCCGAGCGACAACCTTGTGACATTCAGATAAAAGCGACCATGTAACTTCTCGATGATATTGACAATGTGACATCCAAGCGATGGCGACAATGTGAAGCCAGACTACAACGAACATGAAACTACTTTGTAACTTCTAGGCAACGGTAACAATGGGAAGTTTAGGCGATGGCAACGGTGTATTGTCTAGCCGATTGTGACAGCATGGCATCCGGGCTACTATAAAAATATTATGTTTGCATGGTTGTGACAATATGTCCTCCGGGTTATAATGGTAATCCCAGACAGCACAGGTGGTGCCCTGAACTACAAGGTAACAAATTACCAATTACATAATGTAGAACAAATCACTGTCTCCAGTAAGTAGGGAAACCACATATGTTTATATATCATATTGTTTTAAATTATATGAAAGTTAATTAAACTATTTGTAAACTTTTTTCGAATTCTTTACGTAGCAATTGCAATTCTGACCTACCACAATGTTATGTTTTATAACCGATATACAGTAATAACGTAACGTTATAAGGAAAACATTCTCAAATTACTACAGTGGGACATCAGGCATCAGGGAAAGTTGCCAATAACTGACAGTTGAGGTGTTACAATTGAAAGCTTACCAAAAACAAAACGTAAAACCCCAAATACCATCTCCAAAGTGAGTTAGTACACTGCCTGAGGCAGTATTGTAGATGGGACGATGCAGTACGTTACCTGCACGTACATGGTTAACATTTCAGATGGGGCCTTACAGCACGTTGCCTTCACGTGCCATAAACATTACAGTTGATTACCCACCAACCCACTTTCATTTTTGACGAACTGATGTCATAAATGTGTATTGGTAATGTTTTTTTTTTATTCACATGCACTAACCATTCAAAAGTCATCGTTTTGAATTGGCGTAGGCCTATGTGGTTTCCTAATTAGTGAATTTTAACTATCTTAAATTTTAATGAATAACATTAAAAATATTAGAAATAATTTCTAGGCACTGTATATTTATATTTATTTATATTTTGTTTAGGTGTCAGCAACTATATAATTTTTCTTGTATCACTGATTGTGCATCGAAATACTCCGATCTCAATACCGCTGTTGCCATTATCATCATTCTAAAATTCAGTGATGATAGAGTCTATTTGAAATGTTTGTTTCTTGCTTTAAGGTGTCTTGGACGTGAAGCATACTAAGCTAGTAGTTTGGAAAGTTGTTAGCAATAGTCATAATATACGTACTGTCTAAGTGCAGGCAACCTTACCCTGCGACGTTATCCTCCTGGGACAGCTCGACGTTGCATGCACGTCTCTAGCACCTAATAAGCACATGATTAACACTTGCAGCAATGTTACAGCATTGTTTCGTGACGTGCTCAGTGCGTGTGTATTACGTTGCTGTGCTGTCTGGGATGTGACGTCTTGGCGACTGCGGCAGTGTGAACTCCAAGCTGTTGCAACAATGTGATGTTCTGGTGTGTTAGTGTGATATAAACTCGACGACGACACTGTAATAATCAGGTGTCGGAGATATTGTGACGTCATGTTTACTTTGAGATTTTAAGTAATAGCTAAATACTTTTCGCCTGATATTCCTGAATAATTTTCACACCTTTTAGGAACAGGTTGAAGCTCGACATTGGTTTTTCAGGAACAAGAAAATCAAGTAATGAATACATACAAATACAAACTGGCAACAAAGACTTACAGGATTTAATGTAAATAGTGTTATGTATGTGCTTCTTAGGCTTCATAAGCATGAAGGGTTCACTATTCTAACCCACACGTACAGTTTGTGCACTAAAGGTGACAAGGTGTAACGCACCATATATTTTAGTTACACTTTTTTTTGTTGCAGGAATTATTCTATACTAGGAGATGACTTAATAAACACAGATTTCGATTAATTATTAGGCCTGGATCTATTTATATAGTAAAGATGAATGTTTTTAAAGTTATTGTTTATATCCGTAAGAAGAAGGTAAGGTAAGTGGGCTTTACATCTCGTCGACAACGAGGTCATTAAAGTCATTGACACAACAATGACAGGAAACGGGAAGGGATTCAGCCATGGCCTTGGTTAAGGAACCATCCCAGCATTCGCCTGGAGAGATTCAGGAAATTACGGAAAACCGAAACCAGGATGGCCGGGGATCGAACCCGGTGCCTACCGAATACGAGTCTAACATGTTTGCGCCACCTCGCTCGGTTCTCGTAAGAAGAGTTTGTGAACTTTGTGTTTACTGGACATGAAATGTAACGTCTTCGGCGGGCTTAAAGTATGGTTTTGTGGGTTATTGAAGTGGGACTGCTTCCGCGGGACATCGCTGCATACAGTTGGCCTCGGAGGAATTATAACGAGATTGGGGACTTGATTTTTGGCAGCGGAAGTTAGTTGGTGAGCTGCGAGGGCTGGAACCCGGCCAGTCGTGTAGAGGGGAAGTGCGGCAAGACGCCGAGGAAACGTGTGCCGAAAAATTAGCAGCAACAATGTTAAATACAAAATGTCGGTTACAAAAATTTACAAACAAGTTATATAAGTTATGGTACACTGTTTATAGCAATGTTGATAGCAAATATACTATTAACATTGCTGAAAACACCAATGTTACTAGCAAAGTAATAACAATGATGAATAGACTTCAATAATAACAATGTTGACGACCCAGGCTTTCTGAAAAATGCGATGTTCGCAGACGTAACCTGTTTTCTCATGTTCTCGGGAAGGTAAACCGCCACAACTTGTGGATATGTAGCTCTGAGAACCTCCACTTTAGCGTGGAAATTGGACGAAACAGACCGATGGAGAAAGTGTGGAGGGGCCTGTAGCTGCTCGCTGGCACAGTGACTAGGACATGCATCAAGTGCTTCTTTATCATTGGCTCACCGCCCTCAAAGTTGTGTCAAATAAATCTAAAGTCAATTGTTTTACGTCGTACGAATTTGAAGTTGTTTTGAGTCCTATACAAAAAAATAAAGCGCGTACTGTTCATGTCCCTACGTAACGCTAAGAAGAGAGTAGGACAAATGCGCAGAGAAACGATAACGGAAAGGAGTGCACCCACTCAGCAGTTATGTGCATTAAAAGGAAATACTTCTGGTCAAGAGGAAGATCCATATTGTTTATCAATGGGGCTATAAAAGTTCAAGTGGAGAGAAGGGAAGAGTTTCCTTTATTTTGATTGGCTGTGGTTTTAGCCAAGGTGCTTTATTGGAATCATAACATCTTATTGAATAGCAAGCCGCTATTGTGCTTCGTCCTTCGTATCCATAGATAACTATATATTACGTTATTGCTTGTTACCATGTTTTCGCATCATGAGGTACTGATGTTGAACATGTTGCCTAATTAGCAAGCATTAACACGCACCCCTACAACCTTAGCGATAAAAATTACAATATCATTATAATATTTTCTTTACCTAAAACACTCTCCATGGTACAGTAAACTTTTTATGACTTTTAAGATGGTTGCGTGTCGTAGGTACGGAATGAGCCGTTTTCTGCTAATTATATTGCTTTATTATATTAATTTTTTATGTGTATGTTAGTTTTGAAATGTTCACAAGCAGTTCGGTTACACATTTTTGAAGGAAGCGTATTTAAGCTTATAAATTCCATTGTAGATTGAGGGAAATTTTAAATACTTATTTGTAACACCGATAACCCTTTGGAATATTTGCATTTTGTTTTTTAGTTACTCAGACAGAACTTACTTCTAACGCCTACAGTTATTAAGATGGTTCTCGTTTGTATTGACTGGCATGAAATACCTAGTGTAATGTGCTCACATCCAATAATAACGCCCATCGCGGTCAAGTTACGCTACGTCGCTAAGTGCTGTAGGCAGAGATCTGGAACATTCGCGTTTTCATTAAGCCACAAGCTGGAATTACACCAACTGTAAGTTGTGTCGCTTTCGCTATTGGTTCTTGACTTATTTGACACCTCGTGTAAGTCGCTGAGCCAATTATATAAATGTAACTAAATGCAGGCCCGTATCACCGTGTCAGCGAGCTGCTATGACCAGCTGCTGTGTGCCTCAGTGCACGTATATATTTTTGGATTCTAGCCTACGGGTCACTGAATCCGCAAATTTTTCCTGTCTTTAGCTATAGGTAGAGACCGAAAAATTTCGCGGGTTCACAGACGTCTAGGCTTGCCTCCAAAATATATGTGTACTTAAACAGACAACAGGTGTTCTTTAGTTGCTGGCTGATACAGTGGTATGGGGCACGTTAAGGTATGTTTTTATTATTGGCTCAGAGACTCCAGCGGATCAGATACGTTAAGGATGAGTTGTAAAAGTGACACGAACTTATAGTTACTAGAATTCTAGCTTGTGCGTCAAAGGAAACGTGAGTTTTTCAGGTATTTTTCGCGTATTCATCTGGCAACAGCCTAGACTTCTCAGTCCTATACATGCGCTGGTCGAAGTCGAATATCTATTGCCTTCTAGCCGTACAAATGGGTAGTACGTGTAATCCCCACGACCAGCGGCGTATCTTGTTCGTGTTCCAAGGCATGCAATAGAAGCTCCAACTATAAACTTTGAGCACGTGGACTCATAGTGGCTACCTGTCATATCCAATAAACACGTGCTGTGCAGACCGAGGTGTATTACTAGACAATACGTACCTTGCCTCTTGTATGCTCCTACAAGTATAATGGTCCCACAGACAACTCAGTGTTGAGTATAGTCATTGCTAGTCACTGCATGCCTCGGAACACGACCACGATACGCCACTGCTCACGACTTCTTTTTTACTTATTTATTAGACTACTGACTTGCTCGTCAAAGACGTGTTAAAACAGCAGTCGTCTTATCACAGAAATGATAGTGAAGTATACGTTATTGGTGTTCAACCTGACATACAATCAATACGCCAAATAGTCTTACCGCCAGCTATGCGTTGTTCGTGATAAAGTAAGCACTTCTGAAGACCATCTTGTCTTAATAATAATTTAATATTTTTAAGTTTTTATGGCTTAGCTTTAAAATATTGACAGTCTATTAACTTATATTGTTAGGGTTCTTTGTTTACATTAAAAGTGGCAAAATATACCGATTATATTTGAAAGGAAACTAGTAATCAATGTTTCAACAGTGCTCACTTTATAACTTACCTAACGTCATACAGTTGTGAACGTCACTACTTGTACGTTTTAAGGGCCCTCAAACATTAAGCACTACATTTATTTTGAAATTGCGACCTCAAAAGTTAACGTTTGTGATAAATAAAACGCGCATAAACGGAGATAATTCTAGCAGGGCTGAGAAAAGTACTTGCTTCACCGCGAACTGACATCACAGGTATTTACGTACTTGTGCTGCGTGTCAAGTAGATTGCGAACGGGCCAATACATTACAAGAGTAGGAACAAATTGCGGAGTGATCGAAGCTTCCCGCCTTATAATGGACACAATATAGGTTGTATAGCTGGTTCGCGATAAAGTGAGCAATCTTGGAGACCGCCTTGTCTAGAATAATAATTAATTAAAATATATTTTTTATTGTTACGTCGGACATTAACTTTGGATTTTGACCACGGCCGTAGAAGAACAGGTCTGGACACTCGCCTGGAAACTTGATCTCCTTGTTGTTTGGCTGTAGTTCACTAAGTTACCGACAATGCTATAGGTGTTTGGCGCTGCTGTTAGGGCGGTCGGCTCAAACTCCGCCCACTTCCTCCTCACTAAGACAAACCATTTATCAAAAAGGGTTTTTTATCAATTTATGAAATACTTCCTTCGTTCGCAAATTTAAGAAAAGGCTCCAGCAATCTTTATTTACTTTATAAATTTAGATAGGCGAGTGTCCAGACCTGTTCTTCTACGACCGTGATTATGACACAATCTATTCACTTTGATTGGCACGTAGGTTTTGATCATATTAAAAAAAATTGCAGAAAACTATTATAGGAAAGGAACAAAGTAAGTACGGTTTCAAAAGTGCTGACTTTATCCCGAACGACCTATAGTCGCCCAATCATGGTCTAGAAGCGGAAGAGGGGAGGAAGGTGCCTGGAGGGAGGGTAAGGTGGGAGTAAGAGAGGGGAGTGCGCGCCCCACACACGGCGCGGCAAGGCGCGGCAGTCAGTCAGCGGCGGGACGTCGAGGACCAAGTGCGAAGAGTATATCCTAGGAGCGAACACTTGGTTCCTCGGCGTGGTGCGGTGCGACAGTGTTCTTACTAGCGCCCAGCTATGAGGGCTGTGCTGTGTCTGCTGGCTGTGCTGGCTGCAGCACGAGCCTTCAATGTCGACACAGACAGTTGTGTTCGTCACACTGGAGCTGCCGGATCTATGTTCGGCTTCAGCGTGGCGCAACACCGCGAGCGAGGCGAGAGCTGGTGAGTACTGCTGCTGCCCCATTATACCTGTACATTGCCTGCCGCCAGTCTGATGGGGCGCTATACACGTTGTATGTGGCTGCATTTGTATATAGGTTGTGATGTCACTGTACCACTCTAGTGAATAATTACTGCTTCCTCAATACACATGGCGTACCTACAGGGTGGACCATGCTTAGAGATGATGTTTTATCGCGGGAAAACTTGACTGTTTGGTGGTTTACAACCAGCGTTCAGTTTATCAGAAGATTACTGGCTTTCACTTGTACGTGGAGCTGTTACCCTATTTGACTGAGGCATTAATAATATCACTATTCTAATATTAGACGCCTGTTATTGGTCTACAGGCAGCTATATTGTGTCAGATGTACATCGGCCAATCATACATCCTGCAAGAAACTGCAGCGTTTTCAAGGGTATGTTGGCACAAAACATTTTCGGGATATAGGCCTACCATATTCTCTAACAGTACTCAATCCCCTCTAGTTTAGAAATTCAGGACGGCAATTTTATAAAACAAAAATACTATTTTTTGGTCCAAATATTATTTAAATAAGTACAACAATTCTTTGAACAGTAAATTTTGGTCGTGACAAGATTTTGCACCACTTTTTTCAATACCTTAACGTGAATATATTGATGGTTATTGATAGCGTGTCTTTGTGTAGAAGCATGACTTAACCTGACTGTGCCGATCAGAAGAAGGTTACTGCGACGTCTTATGTCTGTGATTAGCGGTAGACGTTGAGAGTTGAAAACATCCAGTGTCCAATCATTGACCACGAAGCAGCTTCACGTATTCTTCTAAGTAGGCTTATATGCACTGAAACAAAGTGCTGCAAAATATTTCCATTTTCATACATACATACACACACACACAACTCGACATTTTGTTAGTAGCATGCCCTCTCACTTCTGGAATAATATCTAGGCACTCCTATGGCATTGGACAGTGTGAGCGGAGGCGCACGTTATCAGCCCTAACTAATTTGACTGACTAACTGTGCGGCGAGATGTTAGCGCGACGCGATAAGAGCTCACAGACTGGTGTGACACTCGCTTTGCAGTTGAGTCTTGTTGCTGGGTAAAAATAAGAAGAATGTTTACATTTCAACACGCGCACGAGCATAGTTCTGGCAGGGGCGTCATTTGGGGCCACAAGGGGGGGGGGACAAATGCCCCCCCCCCTGGGTTTAGAATTTTAAGTGTATAAATATATTTTTTGTATTTTAAAATTTAAATAATGCTAACTTAAACACGTAAAACTGAAGTTTTATTATTAAAGTATCTAATTCATACATGCTTAGTTAATAAAAAAAATACAAGAAGGCCACTGTCACCAGAAAAAAAAATCTTGCCCCCCCCCTAGAAAAACCTGAAATGCCGCCCCTGAGTTCTGGATACATAGAAGAAGAGTGTTTACATTTCAACATGCGCACGAGCATAGTTCTGGATACATAGAAGAAGAGTGTTTACATTTCAACATGCGCACGAGCATAGTTCTGGATACATAGAAGAAGAGTGTTTACATTTCAACACGCGCACGAGCATAGTTCTGGATACATAGAAGAAGAGTGTTTACATTTCAACACGCGCACGAGCATAGTTCTGGATACATAGAAGAAGAGTGTT
>PNEQ01001970.1:49567-76450 GCA_003012365.1 Medauroidea extradentata | reverse complement strand
AAAATTGTATGATTATTAAAACATTTCCTGAAAATATACCATACTTTTAACAAACATAAAAATTTCATTTAACACTAGTCACAGATAAATATTACTACCATAGCACAATTACTTATTTAAATATTTACATTACCTGAATGTCAAAGACATAATAAAATTCTAAGCAATATCTGTGCATAGACATTATATGTATGTTACATTTTTTATCTTGGGCTGTTTATAAAAGACAGATGAATATGTTGATCTATGTAATTGAAGGATAATGTGAATTATTGAAGTATTTGAATTATGAAGTGCGCATGTACAGATATGTTGAATATATAGCAAAATTTTAAACTGTAAATGATTTTTGTGAAGTTTTGGTGATGAAAAAGGTATTTGTCAAATTTATTGTACACACTATTGAAATGTTATAATGTATGCCAGTCCAGAAGCCCAACGAAAAGTCAACATGTTTAGCCGATTGAGTTTAATCCTTTTACCAATTTTTTTCTTTATGTTTGTTGTGTTTCATTTTAAATCCTTTTGGTAATAATATCATTGTTAATTAGACATTCCAATGAAATTTCTCTGTTCTTGAATATTTATTTTATCAAATTTCTATTCTGTTTTGTTGGTTGGAAAATTCAGGATGAATAGGCTTACCACCATAAAAATTTCTTTAACTGTGCTTTGAAGTAGAGAAATCGTTTCTTTTTATTCACAAAGAGATTTGTACAAATTTTTAATTTGTTTTCGAGAATTGTTTCCTACACTGCACACTATATATATATATATATATATAGTGTGCAGTGTAGGAAACAATAATATATATATATATATATATATATATATATATATATATATATATATATATTATTGGTTGGCTGATCCACCGTAAAAGATTTGCCACTCAGGTTTACTATATGCACGGAGTAAAATAAGTTTCCCAGCGTGTATCACAATCAAGGACGGATTAACAGCCTCTTTTAAGGGGGGTTGGACTACATTTCACTACAACCCTCTAACTAAAGCGCGGGTCCGGGGGAGGTTTAATTTCAAAGCCTAAATTGGTGCTATTTAAATGGTTTTTAATGTAAACTATTAAATATATAACTGGTAGGAACTACAATATTTGTATAGTCCAATTTCATTAATTGGGTTCTTTGCTTAAACCAACAACTCAAATTACACAAAACAATTCCTTGACACGTACTTTAATTTACTGAACAAAAACGACAATTAAAATGTTTCAATTTATTGATATTAATAGAAACAATACATTTAAGTTTTTTGAACTATTCACAAACCAGGAGAGCATTTAACTCTGTTCTTAAGAACATGTATTACAAAGGGGAAGAGATGGACGTTATGCAATACAGAAAATTACGGTTTTACGTAATCTGCTCCCATTTACATTAAAAATATAATATAGGCCAAAACCGCAGAAATAGGAACCCGTGGTCACAAACATTTTAATCACACATATCCATGTAACTTACCTGCTGTTTCAGGAGATTTATCATCATCGCAATCATTTTCACTTTACTCGCTTTCTTGTTACTTCTGTTTTTTTTTACCCAATGGTCTAAACTATAACTACTCTTCACTCGTTGCATGATGTGGTGGTATACTTTAACACGTTATCAAAAACAAACACTGTAAGCAACAGAACGAAATAGCACAGAAATCTAAAAAAGCGCCTAGAAATCGCATCTCTTCATCTGCTGGAACGATTGTATACATAGAGAAATCTAGCGTCATAACAAAAAGAAAAGAGGCAGAAATATTTCTTACTGATGACATTAAACAGCAGCCATGTTTTATCTATATTCCTAATGTGATAATGAAATATTTTAAATTAAGAGCAATGTTTTTACGCTAGCGCCTTGACGACTGGCTACAGTATATATTTTTTTCTTTTTGTACCTATTGCTACTGGCTCTCAGGGAGCGACCGCCCCCTTTGCCCCCTCCTTTTATCGAATTAGAAAATAACATTACGCGCGATGTTAGTGCTCGTCATTTCAATGAATTACATAAACTGATTTCGTTACTCTCAAGCTAAATGTTACATTCTTATTTTACCTCTAACGGTGTCCTGTTTGATTCCTTGAGGAGTTCTAATTGTCTACAAGCAAATAAATAAATCAATCATTTAGCACCTGATACTTACAGATTTTGTCAAATCATCAGAAAACTCTTTTAACAGGTTCTTATTCCTTACGAAGTACATGTTGGAATAAGTTGTTAACATATAAATCGAAACGTTGATATGCATATACCGACGATAAACAAAGGCCGAACAAAAGCAGGCAAAAATTTTATGTGTCAATATTTGAAGTTTGGTCGGGCAAACATCGTCCTCTTTGGAAGCGCCTGCGTGGTACGCAAATCAACATACGGTGATGTTTAGCGTGTTGCAGGGTAGCGCATCTGTGAAGGGGCTGGAAACTGAAAGATCACACGATACGATACGATACAGATTACAGTGACAGTATCGAAGGTTAAGGTTTGTGACTTATTATTTCAGCGCAGAATACTAAGCGTTTTGTGGTTGATATATTTATATAAACTGATGCCACATAAAGGCATTTCAAGTTAATGTGCAGTTCTACAATTTATAGGCTACACTCAGTTGTATTACAACAAACTAAATTTTATAAATTTGTACTCGTTGAAACATGCAGAAATCACCTTTCTGTATTATATCAAATTTAGATGTAATATTGTTTTATAACTTTTTGCTTACTCTGTGTTACACAAAATGTTTTATTTGAAGCAGTTAATCTATTGTTTAAAAAACCTTGCCCCTTACTAAAAATAAATTTGTAAGCGTATGTTTGGTCTCACTTTTTTTAAGTTATCTTTGAGAAAAAATTTATTTACTATGCAAGAAGTTTTTTTTTTCAGCATAAAGCTTATCTTTAAGAAATTAAAATAAACTAACTTATAGTTGGCTGCTAAACTATTTTAAAAGCCGCGCAGATTTATTCATTTTTGTGTAGTTTAAACACAAATATGGTTTGCAGGAAAGTTATCGTACAGTGGTTAATATTTAAACAAGATTTTTATTTACTAGCAAAGGATGTTGCAAACTTATTACGTTTATTACTATTGTACTGTATTATACGTTTTTATTAACATTCTGGCTTACGAGGCTGCGTCACCTCTTTTGCTAATAATATTAGCTTTTGTTTCATATATGAAGGATATTACTAATAACCGGCAGTGTTTCTTTATAGAAACATTACATTTTACTATTAAGTGCGTATTATTGGTTGAAACCGTTACTGGGAGTTATTTAGTGTTTATTATTTGGTGAGAGAGAATTTTTTGTTAAGGTTTAAAACACGTTAATTATTTCATAGTTGTGCTTTAAAGTTTCGAATAAAATGTACGTAATGAAAGTTAAAGAAATAATCTACGTCACTATTGAAATATTTTCAATTAAATCTTGGCAAATTTTAATCACGTAGGAATTAAAACAAATCCAACATAATAAGTGACACGGGCTCTTAAATAAGCCAAATCCTTTATAATGCCTTTGACACCTTAAAGGCTACTATTAGAATATAAACTAAACCTACAATTGTGCCAGAACTGTCACAGTGAATGACGAACTAATAATTTGTAACGACGACCGCCAGTGAATTTAACTTCGTAATTACAGCTTCTCTTTCAAGTAATGTGTAACTGGTATGTCGTGCTTTTACTACGGACTACGTTGACAGGAATTAGTGAAATTACCTCGAGCTGTGTAGGTTAGCCGTATTCATTAAGTTTTTTTGCGCTTATTTTAACAATAGTGAAAGAAATTTGTGATCCTAGGAAATGTTTCCATACTTTGTTTAATATACAGGAAGCTGCATGTCAGTATTTTGGATGAACAATACTCACGTCTAGAGGAACAAAAATATTCAATGAACATAGAACCGAAAATGCACTATTTCTTCACTGCAGTTTACAGTACATGATCCATAGTGCATAGAGTGTAGGCTAGATCGTGCTAGTGTGGAATGATTGAAACTATTATGTATTGGCAACTAGATGCCATGAGTCCTGTAGTACAGTAACGGTTCGTTTTCGAACATATATTCATACAACTTTTTTCCCCCTCTAGACGTGTGGATTGTTCCTCTAAAATATGGACACGCAATTTTGAAACATCCTGTAGCAGTCTGTAAAGAAAATAAGAGCGCATTCATTATATACTTTGCTTCGACGGTAAATTCGCGACGGTATGCTGCCGTGGTTCGCTTTGGGCATCGCAACAAAGACATACACGGTTGTATTCGTAGCTCCAGGAATCTACAGCAAAGTGTTCGGTCACAGATAGCGATAAGGACGTTGAACCTTCGCCAATCGAATTCTTGTGCGAATCATGTGTACCATCTCGTGCCTTAGCCAAATGGTTGCAATCCCACTTGAAATTCACCGCGATGACTCTCTTAACATACCTTTTTCGGATACACGTGGTTTCACTGTTACTTCAGTACACTTTACATAATTACTAGTAAATTTACCACACCCAAGCGTAGAAGTGTTCAAAAAAACAGGTACGGTAATCTTGTTTCTAATATTAATGGAGAACTACTATCTTGTAAATTAATTCTTTGTCATGTTGTTATTTCTAATAAAAGAGTATTTTTGTATAATAAAAGAATTCATACAGATTTTTAGAAAAAAAAATCACATTTACAGTGATGTTACAGCTGTATAGTAACAACACGTCATAGGCGGTTCGGGATAAAGTAAGCACTAAAAAAAAGTCCTGCTTAAGTTCTACTTTCAGCCAGTTCGTATCTTTCCGCATGTAACGGCTAACGAAGGTAAATGTCTAACCTCTGTGGCCACGGCACTTGATGTTTGCGAGTGGAAAATAAACTGTTCAGTCGGAAGGAATCCATATGTTTTGATAAGAAAATTTTTATATAAAATACAATTAGTATGTCAATTTCAGTTAATTTTGTGGCAATATTGTTGTATCTAAATAGGAAAATACGCGGAAATAGATTGCGTAATTTCGCTGCTAACTATACAAGCAGTGTAGCAACTACAGGTAATGTTAAATTATATGAAGTAACGGCTAATGATATTTTCAAATGGATAAATTTTTAGAGCTCACTTTATCCCGAACGACAATATATACTATATTTACTAGCATAAATATAAGTGCAAAGAAGTTTCTACGGCGTACTTTTTAATTTTATCACTGGAAAAGCAGCTTCCATAGCTGCATACGTGTAGGCCTACGTGTTAAAAATGATTAAGACATAAAGAAACGCTGTTGCTACAGCGGTAACTGTGCTTTCCTTCCATCAAGGTGATTCGAGTTCGAGTCCCAACGGGGTCGACCAGGATTTACACTTATGGAAATCATGCTGGGCGATGCCGTTGATCTGTGGTTTTCTCGGAAGCTTCCTGTCTCTCCCCGCCCCTACATTCTGGCGCTGCTCAATACTTACCTCAAATCACACGTAACAAGTGCTGAACACTTTGCTGCTAAGCGCTGACCAGAATCACCCCTCTACGCAGACTTTCAAGCAAATTAAGTAATATAGCCTGCGTTTAGAACCGCATAGTTCAACTGAGAGACCGCGCGCATTTTTGTGCCTTGCGCTTAGAAGCGATTGAGCACTACACAGATCTGCGCCTCGGTGTAGCCCGTATCACGTCTTCGTTTCTGTGCTTCCAGTGCACAAAACAACGCCTTTAAGGTGACACAATTAAGTGCTCTGGCTATCCGACAGCCATTGCAAAAGGAAGGATTGGAATTTACAAGTTAAATTATATTCGGTGGGGCTCAGTCATTATTCCGTATATTTCTCACGGACAGAAACCATTTACTGCAACGCGAAAGTTTTGAAAAAAAAAAAAATGTATTTTTGGACACGAAAACATTTATTTGCTCACAGTTATCAGGGTATTAAAACAGACTAAAAGATCATATAAGAATGTGGGCTGCACAGAGATGAACAAAAAAGTCTGTGGTGTCACACACACAGGTGCCACAGGTACCAATTTAATTAAACATGAAAATCATTACCCTTGTTCTTGTCAGGTGTCTGGTGTAGGCAGCGCCCTTAAGGGGATAAGTACCCGCTATTTTGGAATAGTGGACCTTCAGCATTTAATTTGACCTACGAATTCCGATAGCGTTTTTTTTTTTTTTTTTTTTTTTTTTTTTGCTTCGACAAGGCAGAGGGAATAATTTCTTACATGACTACTTTTGCTTGTACTATATACCTATGTTCATTCGTAGAAAAAAAATTACTTTCTACCTCCGGAAGATTACTATTCAAAAAATAAGAAAGATTGTGAAGGTGTGACATAATGGTGACAACGTTTAAGGATGTAGTATCTGAGCAATGTCAAACGGAAAAATGATGATAAATCGCATTGTATGAAACTTATAGCGAAAATTGAAGAATCCCAAGACGATAGGTCCTTATAACCCTTAAGCTCAACGCACTTCTAAAAGCTTCGGGTAAATGTTTTTGATAAATTCCAATGACCAAAAAATTATGGTCTTTCTGGAAATAACACACACACGAATGCAGAATGCACAAACGAACACAACACATGTATAATATATTTCCTCCCGGCAAGGTGACACATTGAAGAAATAGAGGACTTGCCCCCTATAGGACATAGCTTCGATTCCCTGTCCAACCACTTTGTTTTTGGTTTAAAATTATTCCCGAAATCGCACCAGTCGAATTTCTGGACGGTTTGTTAAGAGGGCGTGGTACATAATTCAACGCTAAAAGCGTCAATCTATAACTGTAGATTTCTTGAAGCCAATTTGTTCAATAGTTCTAGCCAACGTTTTGAACAAAATTGTTTCCAGTGTAACGAACTTCTGAGGCACGATCTCTGACGCCGGAAGCTCGTGTATTTAACTGCGGCGCAAGAGATCACGCGTAACGAATTAGTAATTATGGATAAGTGTTTACTCATAAAGTTGGCAAATACCATTATCTAGGATTGTCATTGAATATTTTATCCATATTGGCTTCGAAAAAGCGTAGAAAACAATTGACGTTTTCAGCGTTTATTTATCTACCACACACTCTAAATACAAACCATGGCCGATTCCTTCCTTGTTGGTGACCTTAAATCAATGGTTTAGTCTAGCTGTAGATGAGACATTAAATGTATTGGTACCTTGCAAGCTTGCAGCCATGGAGTTCAAATGGGAATCTATATTAAGAAAATGTCTTCTCAATGGATGAATTTTAAAGATAAGTCTTAATATTCTAAACGCAATTTCTTTAGTAATACTGCCGCATTGAGAAACTTTGCAGCTCTTTATATTAGGTGATTTATTTACGAAACAAAATTATGTATGTTTCACGAAAAATTTTAATGTGCGAATAAACATTTTATTTATTTCTGCAGCAGAATTCTTTATCAAATTTATTTACTTCGAAGTTGTTTTATTTAAAATTTATCCAGAGAAACGTGATATATTTTTTAACATAAATTTACCCTTTTAAAATTCATAGCTACATGTTTGGTAGGGTAAGTCCTAAGCCACACTATGTAACACCTTTTCGTCGTCTGGGAAAAACAAAAAATATGGGTAAGAATTCCTCCTTTTTTTTTTTTTTAATCCTGTCTACAGCTCGGGAACTTCGTAAAGAATAGCACGTCCATAACGCAAGAAGTTCTTTACTCAGAAACAATTTCCTGTTTAACCTACTCGTAAATCCGTCTTCCGTCTCCCGAAGTTCTTGCATTCGCGAAAATCTTCCCACCTCCCGATCAAATCCCGTGACGTCGCGGCCTCTACATACTAAAGAAAGTGTCTTACTATAGGTACCTTCGTTCTATCCTGGCGCGAGTTGTTGCAGCACCATATATAAAACAATTGTTGTAACTTCCTAACCTAACGAAACAGTCCTTTAATTCAAAGTATTTTTATTATTTTTAACTAACTTAAACTGATCTAAGCTATAGGACGTTCGGGATAAATTGAGCACTGAATATTTAACCTTTGAAAAACAGCAATAACCGTTATTACATATAATTCAACATTAAACATAGTTTCTTTACTACTTGTTTGGTTGGCACCGAAGTTGCCCAATATATTACCGTGTATTTTATTGTTTAAATACAACAGTACTGAAAGAAAACCAGCCAAAGTCTACTTACTTTTATTTTACATACATAATAAGCTTTTTAAAAATCAAACTACGTAACTTCCTACCGGCAGGACAATTTATCTTACACGCGCAAATATCAAGCGACGTACCCAGGCAGGTTAGATATTTCCCGTCGCTAGCCGTTACACGCACAAAGACATAAATTGGCTTAAAATAGAACTTCAGCAGAACTCTTTTTAGTGCTCACTTAATCCCGAACCGCCTATAGATAGGTAGTTGGGCTTTAGGGCGTTGTCTGCCTGCAGTGATCCAGGGGACAGATATTTACATGTTAAATTATATTCGCCAGTGTTCCGTTATTTTAAATGACACTCTTTCGAATAGAAATCATGTTCTGCTTTTAGAAGAAGAGAATATTTATACATGGAATGTTATTATCACGGAAGTTCTTATTTGCTCATAGTTTTCAGGATATTTTTAAGACACCCAAAAATCGGGTCTTACCGAGATATACAATAATATCAATGGTGGCATGTATGTAAGTTCAACAGGTACTGAGCCATACCGAATTAAATTTAACATGTAAATCATTGTCGTTGATCTCTCCAAGGCTACGGGATAGACAAAGCCCTTAACGTCTCCTCTCCAGACAGGAAACAACCACTAGACATGGCCTTCAATAAGAGACCATCTCGGCATTTACCAGGAATGATTTCGGTAAACTATGTAAATTAGACTGTCACGGAGGAAGTGTAAACGCAGGACGGAGATGTTGTGTCATACGGCATTTTGTTTGACGTGGCCGTCTTCCCAGTGCGCCGAGACCTGGGCAGAGCTTCCGCCGTTACCAGATTACTCGAAAACCGCTCTAGGTGCTAGAGTGATATCTGCTTAGCAATAGCTTTCAAAGTACGTTACGCAAATGTAAACCCGTTTAAATTTCACTATCATTAGAGACGGCTGAAATTCGCGGGTTCACTGAGCTGTAAGCTAGCCTCCAAGAATATATGTACACTCAAGTACACAGTATCCGTCCATTAGCTGCTCGCTGACACAGTGATATGGGCCTGTATTTAGTTACATTTTTATTATTGGCTCAGCGACTTACACGTGATGTCGAATAAGTCAAGGACCAATTGTGAAAGCGACACGAACTTACAGTTGGTGCAGTTATAGCTTATGCGTAAAACAAAACGCTAATTTTTCATGTCCTAACTATAAATTCACTACAGCATATTTTCTAGTAGTCCAAAATAGTGAAAACAAATTTTTTGCTGTTCTTTGTAGGTAAGAAAAACTTATCGCTAGAGCCAGTGATTTTTGGTGAAAAGAATTCTGCAACAATTTGTTTTAATGCCTTATGTGAACACCTGTTTCTCTGCTTCATGGTCAGTGATTGGAAGTTTTTAACTTTCGGCGTTTCGGGGTCCTACCATCATATCACGGACGTGTGGTGTCGTGGTAACATTGTTCTGGTTGGTGCAGTCAAATGAGCCAAGCCTCTGCCCTATTATATTCTACCAATAACCACGAACCAGAGTTGCAGGTGTGCACGTGAGGCATTGAAACAAGTTGTTGCAGAATTCTTTTCACAAAAAAATCACTGTCCCTACTTATCGCACTATGTTTAGAGGTACGTAAATTTTGCAGATACATTCCAGGTCAGGTTATGTATACTTCACTGTCATGTCTGTGACTTGCTGGCGGCTGTTACGAAACGCGTTTGACTACTGTAAGCCAGTAGTAAATAAGGAAATAATGCGAAGTACTATCGCTTGCCACCTGCTTGTACGGTTATAAGCTAATAGATAACTGATTGTGGCCAGTGGGTGTATAGAACTGACAAGTCTAGGCTGCTGCCAGATGAACCCGCGAAATTGACGTACCTCTAACTATGTTGCAAAATGTATAGGCGTGTACAGTACACCTTTAACTTTAATATCACTTCATAAATTGGTAGAGTCACCACTGAATGTGTCATAGAGGCGAGTTTTCGGCGAGAAGGCAGCACGCTAGTCCAGCGACTTGCGCCTAGAGGCTAGGAAGAGGCGTGATTCGCGTACTGTGTCGTCCTTACTGCTTCAGCACTTCTACGACTCGGAACACGCAAAATACTTCATATTTTTACAATATGAGTTTCCCTACTCTCTACTACATACCATCACATCTCCATTTACAACGAAATCTAGACCTTCCTCTTTTTCCAGTAACAATTTTTCTATGCGTTTTACTTCTCTCTGTCGAGAGTTTTCACCCGTCCCTTCTTAACTGTAGGTTTACCATAGGTGGTTTACAATAAAGAGAGCACTTTTCAAAACCTACTGTCTAGAAGAAGAACTGAATAAAATTTACATTGTGACTTCGGACGATGACTTTTGAATTCGGTACACTACAAGGGTGCTGAGATTTGTTTAAAATTAAAAGAGGCGGGAAAATACAAATTATCTGAAAAGAAGAAAGTAACAAGGGTTCAAAAAGTGTTTACTTTATCGCGAACCGCCTTAAGAGGGCGTGGTAGATAATTCAACGCTAAACGCATTAATCTATAACTGTAGGTTTTTTGAAGCCAATTTGCGAAAATTAAACTATAGCAATCCTAGACGACAGTTCTAGCCAACGTTTTAAACAAAATTGTTTCCAGTGTTACGAACTTCTGAGGCACAATCTCTGACGCTGGAACCTCGTACATTTAACTGCGGCGCAAGAGATCACGCGTATCGAATTAGTAAATTTGGATAAATATCTACTCATAAAGTTGGCAGATACCATTATCTAGGGTTGTCACTGAGTATTTTATCCATGTAGGCTTCGAAAAAAGCGTAGAAATCAATTGATGTTTTCTGCGTTTATCTACCACGCACTCTTACTCGCGGTCATTACAATCCAATCCCTCTCTTCAGCGAGTCATGTCTCCTTGCTTGACTTCCCTTTTCTGTAGGTGTAAGGGGCTCAGTCGTGAGACGCATTTATGTCCCGTTCCTCCCCCGTGAGAATTTTTAAATGTTTGCTGCAATTGGAGTTTACAGGACATACGCCATTGCTCTTATTTTGCTAATCAAACTTGTGTTGCATGAAAAAGTGTACATAAATAACATAAAAACAGACCTACAACACAAAAAAAACAGGAAAAAAAACAACCCAGGTAATTCTGTCAGTTTTTTTAATTAGAGAACAAATAATTCTAAAGGCGGAATTCAGTCGAAAATCGACACAAGTAGAATCAGATTACCAAAATTAAAATGGATGAAAGTAGACAAAAACAGTGGACAACAAACGAAAGACATGAGACAAGAGACAACACAAGTAAAAAACAGCGAAAAAATGCTACGTTTCAGGAATTGCGATCTATTCCCTTCTTCAGGCTGAGACACAGCTGGTCGGCACGCCAATATATAACTCCACCATAACATTATTATTAGGGTAGGTTAAGGAAAATGAGGGAATTGGTGGAACTGTCGGTGTGCAGAACTCCACCGTGATGCGCTGTAGTGTAAGCCTTCATTTAGACGCCAATCCTCATGAGACGCAGGTCGGGAAAGGACACTGGGCGCGGCACGCTTGCACATGCGCGTGACAACTCGGCCGTGCATGCGCAACGATTGGTCCAGGGTCTCCCGTCTTCAGGCCTGCCAACACTCAGCGACACTTCCCGCATTGCCAACAACACTCCCTCCCTGGGAAGGAAGCGCGATCGTCGAATGTTTCGCATGCCGTCGATCTAACGAGTGTTTGTTCGTGCTATACAGAACCTGACTGGCGTTCGCATGACCTCTTGGTTCCAGACCTATGACGCACAGAACTCGGCGAGTGTTGGGGCAGTATTGCATTGTACGCCTCATCACCAAAAATAGAACTGTGTGGAATTCTGCTCTAGGACGACGCAATGATAGAACTGTGTAGAATTCTGCTCTAGGACGACGCAATGGCGATCTGAATCCTTCATTGCATCATGACGAAAGTCCCTTGCGAATTATGATACCTAATCCTGTAACAAAATTGTTACCTGCAATATTCTAATTTATGTAAACTGTAACTCAAATTTTAATCCTTAAAAAGATTTGAATAAAAAATTGGTATTACCGTCAAATACTGTACATTGAAATCATCATAAATAGTTCAACACTTACGTGGCGTTCAAAATCTGAAACGATCTTACACGAGAATTTAAAATATTTATATCTTGAAACATTCGCGTAGAGAAACTTTCTGTTTCAACAACAACTTTTGCAACATATTGTTTTTTGTATTCTCTTCGTCAGCTTTTCATATATCACTTTCTAATTGTATACACGCCAAAATCAAACAAAAATATTTAAAATGAGTTTATGGGTAAGTTTTACGAATTAAACATATATTCATGTGGGTAATAAAAATTATCAGATTTAAATTAGTGACACATTATTTTTTGTCTGTAATATGCCAGTGAGCATTCAAATTCAAGGTTATGTCCGGTAGCTTTTTACACGCGTGAAAAGAAATAAATTTTTTTAAGTTCAATGATTTGTTCGAATTCGAGACTGATTGCAGTCGTACAGTCCACAATTCGGTGCAGGCATTTCGCCAAACAATGTATAGATCTCCATACAAACAAATATTTGATTGTTTGTGACTTATTTTTATTACAAAATATATGATACTTTGGATGCAAAAATTAAAAAAAAATATAGGTTATAAGCTGCGAAAAAAAATTAGGGCATAAAATATATATATTGGTTTCAAAACAATGAAACGATATTCCGTAATTGATATTAGTAGAGACCCGAAAGACGTTAGATTTCAAACACATGTACAAGTTAGTTACTTCCGCGATGAACTGAAATGCTTCGTTGAGGACTGTGAACCAATAGCAGACACGCATACAGACGCTCACGGACTCCCGCGCTACCTCGTCACGTGTACAACTGGTCACTCGCTGTAGCAGCAGCCAATGTACT
Source organism: Medauroidea extradentata (assembly GCA_003012365.1). Classification (NCBI taxonomy): domain Eukaryota; kingdom Metazoa; phylum Arthropoda; class Insecta; order Phasmatodea; family Phasmatidae; genus Medauroidea; species Medauroidea extradentata. The sequence goes on along the minus strand of PNEQ01001970.1, from coordinate 63,427 downwards.
GTACAAGTTGATGAGGACTGAATGTACACAAGGACTGTGGAGTTCAGCCGGCTTGTCGTTGAACCCGCGATATTACCGGGTAAAGAATGAAAGATTTTATAATACTAAACAATCACTCGGGAAAAATTGCTAAAGGTTTTATACAATTATAAAACAACCGTCAGGAGAAAGAATAAGATTTCCTTTCAATAATAAAAAAAATCACTCCTGAATAGCATGCATATGAAGAATTTAAATCCATCTATAAATATTTCACACTACCAGGTACGACATTCAGGCCTAGCTCTTTAGTTTTGCAGTGGTTACGAAAATATTTTTTTAACGCAAATTAATACAAATATAAAAAATTCATTCTTACAGTTTTATCACTTATATATAGAGACATGCAAAATTCGCGTTATCATTTGGTAGCAGACTAAACTTCACTTTCCTATACATAACAGAGCATGAACTGCGATTCAATTGGCTACGAACATTTATGTGTTGTCATTTACGTGTGTTACGTCTTTACAGAGATTGGCCTCGCTACTGTGTAAGCATTCTCCACGGCAAGTCACGACAATATCGGCCAGCAGGAGACGTCGAACGTGTCTATAGTCACTTGGAGTCTAATCAGCTGTCAGAAAATAATGCGAATTTTGCATATCTCTACTTATATATCATCGTTTGTATCTGAATTTTTCTGTTGCAATTTACCGAACGGATTTTTAAATTTTTCCCCCAGAAATATCACATAATTTCTTGTGAAAATAAGCCAAAATTAAGCATAATATATATTTTTGCTAACAAACGGTACATTATTTTAAAAAAAAAAATCTCTGGAAAACTGTGTATCGTATGGCAGTACACAGCCTCAGATTTTTTCGAAGCATTTGATTAAAGAATAGTTGAGTTATTTGCAATTGTTTGAAATAAATGAAAGATCATGGCCTTAAGAGGGCGTGGTACATAATTCAACGCTAAAAGCATTAATCTATAACTGTAGTTATATTGAACACAATTTGCGAAAATTAAAAAATAGCTATCCTAAACAATAGTTGTAGCCAACGTTTTAAACAAAGTTGTTCCCAGTGTTACGAACTTCTGAGGCACAATCTCTGACGCCGGAACCTCGTGCATTTAAATGCGGCGCAAGAGATCACGTGTAACGAATTAGTAATTCTGAATAAATATTTACTCATAAAGTTGGCAGATACCATCATCTAGGATTGTCATTGAGTATTTTATCCATATTGGCTTCGAAAATAGCGAAGCAATCAATTGATGTTTTCAGCGTTTATTTATCTACCACGCACTCTTAACATATGTGACGTATGTTGCAGCACGTGACGCCGGCGGTGATCAAGCGCGGCATCTTCGCTCTGTGGCTGATGGCGCTGGTGTTGGTGTGTATGCCGCTGGCTGGCTTCGGCATCTACTACGACGAAGAGGGGAAGAAGTGTTTGAGGTACAAGGATGCCACAGAGCCCGCCGACCGCGCCTACGCATTTCTCTTCTGGGCAGCAGGTCAGTATTTGCATCCTTGCAGGGGTGAAAAATGTTTCCGTTATGCCGCAATTTTTTATAGCTAAATGTCCACCTAATTGAAATTTCTTTGTGTTAGTAATAACGGTGGATTCACAACGTACGAACACACACGCGTACTTCAAGTATTAGAGACTGGACTCACAATAACATTTAATCTTGACATGCGCGAAAATTGTTTGTGTCATAACTAGAGCCATTATTTTGTCGCGAAAATATTTTTGCCGCACTTTGTTTCAGTGACTCACGTGCACATCGACAGCTGTGCTTCATGGTTATCGACAGCGTGTCTTTGTTCAGGCACGTCTCTCATTTGACTGCACCTAACAGAATAAGATTATTATGACTACGTGCGTCTATAATTTGCCAAGGCAAGTCAGAGTAAAATCATCCAATAACAGACGATGTAGCAAAGCTGTAGATATGCACATAACGCATTGAAACCAAATGTTATAAAAATATTTTTGCCATAAAATAGTGGCTCTAGTCGTAACAAAATTTCGGCAATAGAATATCGTACTTTATTTATATTTTTCACGGCGAATTAAATAATTTATGACCACAAGATAAATTATTTCTTAATATAAATTAATATTTAATTGAGTCTTACGTTTGCACTTGCTACATTCACAACCATCACTTAGCGTACCATATGTACGAAGTAGAAAGTTGATCAACTCTATTATGTACGTACGCAAGCTGCACGAGGATGTGAATGCTAGCATGTACACTCAGTGTTTCTACTTTTACACGTACGTACTCACGTACGCTACGTGGTGGTTGTAAATCCAGCTTAAGCCAACATTATATAATGCTTGGTTTTCAAAATCAGCTGCAGAATGAAAGCTTTATTCAACGTATCTGTGTGACGGTTTTACAGCATATGCTTTCTGTTAGCATTTAAAGAAACAATATTTGCAAAAACAGAGTAAATAGAAATTCTAGGTCATAAAGTCGTTTAAGTTTCCAAAAGTAGTTTTCGTTTTTTTTTTTTTTATTATTCTTATCTAAATAAATATTTTATCAAGTACTGGTGTAGTAAAAGTTTGACAAGTAGCAAAAAAAATAATTAATTGGGGTGGTTACGAAATTATTTTTTACATATTTTGCAATACAAATTTTACAATTGTGTTCTGTTACAATTTTGATCCGCATCTTACAGACATAATAACGCAATAAAAAGATTCGTGGAAATTGGAAATTATTTTTTTTGCAGTTTTATTTTAAATTTAATAATAAAATTCAAAGCGAAAGTAGCCCTATAGTAAACACTGATTGAAGGTGAATTAGCTGTCCGATTCCAGAGAAATTTCTTAATGGCGTGGCAATGGCGTCAAGAAATACTTGAGACAATGCATACCATTGTGAATAATTAATTTTACGAAATTGTTATTGCTTTATATTTAATGTAAAAATGTTCGTAATTTTGTCAAAAACTCACACAATTATTTTTCAGTTGCTGATGAGATTTATTCACATTGTATTATATGTGAAGTTATAAAAACCATGAATAATTCTTAAAACACAAATTTTGTTGTGCCAGAACAGCCGTAAGAGGGCAGGGTACATAATTTAATGCTAAAAGCGTCTGCATTTTAAATTGTAGCTGTCTGTAAACCAATCTGCATAAATCAAAAAACAGTACTTCTAGACACTAGTTTTTTTATCAACTTTCTCAGAAAAAAATTTTATCGAGTAATGAATTTATGAAGAACAATCTCTGACGCCAAAAACTCGTACATTCGTACGCAAGGTATGAGACTTTAAGAAATACATCTTTCTGGGTAAAAGTTTGCTCCTAAAGTTGCCACATTGCATTATGACACACTGAAGTGATTTTTTGAATGTACGCTTTCGCTAGCAATGGCATATGTCCAAAAAAATCACTTCAGTTTATTTAACACCCCCATTGTAGAAACCATTCAAAGATCATAATATCGTTGTGTAGTTTCTCCATATTGACTTTGGAAACGTATATATTTCAGTTGTTGTTTTTAGCGTTTATTTATCTACCACACAGTGTTGAGTGTTAAGGTTGAGTTGTGACTGTATTGGACGTGTGTTCGCCGGCAGGTATGCTGATGGTGGTATGCCTGGTGATGTGCAACGTGTCGGTGATCCGCGCGCTCTGCCGCATGGGTTACCGGGGTCGCAGCAAGGGTGCTGAGGTGCTGGGCCGCCGTATCAGCCGCTCCTCCAGCAGAGGCTCTCGCACCACCATCTCCGCCTGCGGGCCGCCCCCAGCACCCATCACCAACACCGCCCCCGTCGCCCCGGTCCTGGCCTTCAACTCCTCCACCCGCGAGGAGCTCACCTTCGCCCGCCTCATGGCCCTCATCTGCGTCGTCTTCGTCGTCTGCTGGCTGCCACAGATGGTACGTCCTTTACCTCCCAGTGGTTCCGTCCTAGGCTCTGGCCATTCGGTCTTCCGTGGTTGCCCGAAATCACTCCAGGTGAAACTGTTTCAAATTTCAGTTTTCAAGAGCTTATTGCTCCCTTCATATTCCATCTACGATACGTGCTCTACATGTTTTCTACTTCATATTTCATAGCGTTTCATGAACCAAAGTTTGTCTATCGAATTTAGGTGCACCTTATATAGAATGTATAAGAGTGAGTGAGTGAGAGAGAGATTTTGGTCAGCGCTTACCATCGAGGTCTTTAGCGCTGGTGAGGAGTGATATGAGGTGGGTATGGAGCAGCGCCGGAATGAAAGGGCGGGGAAAATGGGAGATCCCCGAGAAAACATGCCGACTAACGGCATCGTTCGGCAGGATTCCCACATGCAAAAATCCGGAAACTGACTCCGCTGGGAATCGAACCCGGGTCGCCTTGGTGGGAGGCGAGAGGTCTGACCTCTCGACCATCGTGGCCCCCTAGAATGTATAAGACAGTGGAGTCTAGCTTGCAGGTAATTGAACTCACTCATTTATCCTGTCCCTATTTATCGGGAGTCCTCATTCAGAATCCTGAGCATTTCCTTAGACGTTTTATCGCTCGCCATATTTACGCAGAAGTATGAGTAGTTCCTTTTCCTAACTGCCTCGCAAATGTGTCCCCCGACACGAATGCAGTCCACGTACCTTGGGCATGTTCGTCGTGTGCTAGATGTCTGGACCGACAACAATGAGGAGACAAGCACGCGACTGCCAGCGACGTCAGTGGTTCCTGGAACCACCCCGCGCCGCGGCGGCGACGTCCCGTGTAAGGAAGGCCACAATGGGCGCCCGCCTAGTTTGCATGCCGGCGTGCCCCGACGCCAGTCCTTCCCGGCGTTGATACAATCGACCGTACGCCTTTGCCGATGACCGTCACGTCTGGTTTCGCGAAGACGGCGGAGACACCCGCGAACCAATCCGCGGTCCGTGCAGAAGCCCGCCTACTACAAGCCTGCTCAACTGCTTTACAGTGAGTTAGAAATACTTAATTGCGGCAAGGTTATGCATACAGGATGTTCAAAAATTCAATACCCAAAGTAATAGGAAAGATGAAGGAGACAATTACAGATATATTTCGCAAGATAACCATGTGTCGGAAACAAATAATTTAAAAGTAAATTATTTTATTTTTCACGCTTATGAAATTCTGAGAGTAAAAATGAGAAATTTGTTACTATAAATTAGTCGAGCAATTTTTTATATTCTTATTTTGTTTGGCAGATTACGACTTAAGTATGCGTTAAAAGTTCAACTGCGATGCTTTTATTTTAGCGCAAGGTAAATATAATTGATATCATAGTAACAAATTTAAAATTTTCTTCTCAGAATTTCATAAGAGTGAAAAATATATGATTCAATATGGCGACTGATGCCGAGCCGTAAGGAGTATCGGGTGTGAATATGAAGACATAAATGGTAATTGTTTACAGTACTTTATTGTTTTGATAAATGTAACAGTTAATGTTCAAAATGAGCAGCATTAACCTCAGATCAGAGCCGGTATCGACGTGCCAAGCAAGTCCCGTGTTTGCTGGAAGAAGTATAAACCACGCATACGTGTTCCAGCGAACACCCTGTTACATCGATACCGGCTCTACGCGGAGGTTAATGCTGCTAATTTTGAACGTTTATTGTGGCGTTGCTCAATACATAAAGTACCGTAAACAATTACCGCCGTCGTCTTCTGAATCACACCCGATATCTCTGAATACTCATTACTCCTAAACTATTTGTTTCTGACACATGGTTATCTGGTCAAATTTATTTGTATTTGTCTCCTTCATCTTCCCTATTACTTTGGGTATTGAATTTTTGAACAACCTGTATAGCAGTGGCGTGTAGTAGAGGTGTTGTAAGGTTACCTGAGTTTGTTCTCAACTGTACATGTTTACTTACTCGTGTACAGCTTAGCCTCTCGGAAGTACTTGTGTAGCTGACGTCACACCGCGTAAGCAATTTTTTAACTAAAGATTTTTTTTTTTTAATTTTGAAACATAAATTAACACTCGAGGATGAAAGAATCGACTTTCGTCTTTGTTATAAAAAAATATACCCCTGAATAGTTCATAGTTTTAAAGAAATTAGAATATTCGTGAATGTTTAAAAATCAACTGATTTTTTTTAAACTAAGGAGGCCCATTAATGGCTGTATTACAACTAGCTCGTAAGAGGCCACATTATGTTATGTTAAACCCAGTTATACGGTTGTTACTGGTTTCTGCTTCGTGTGTCGAGATTGTACAGTACTGAGCAAACACCAGCTTACCTTGTAACTGCTCACAACACACCACAATCAGGCGCAGGGCTGGCATCAACAGCCTCAGACAGCTTATAAAGCGGTGAAGTTTGTCCTCATTTTTTCTCGAAAATGCATTTCTGTGGCAGTCCCTCTCAAGAAAATCTAATTGAAATACAATGTTTGTGAGAAGAGTTATCTAAAAGTGAAAACTTTGACAGATAGTTTATTTAACTTCGATTCTCAGTTGAAATTATATCTTGTGTTTAAAAGAAAACGCGAAAAAAAAAGTTTAGGCCCCTAGCTATAGGTAGAGACCTGAAAAACTTGCGTTTTTTTTTTATAGAAACTAAAGTTCAAGAACACCTACAGTTCATGTTACCTTGACAATTGGCTGATGGACATCGTGACTCCTTGTACAGGGTTCGAGTCCGTGACAAACAAGCCACAAATTTCTGGCCCAAGCATGGGCATTACTTCAATATTTTCACGAAATAATGGTGAAGAATAGGCAAACGTGACTTAGATTAATAGCGAGGGAAATATTCTACGTGTCTATAAAGAAAGTATTTTCTTCTTAAACTGATTTATAATGATAAAACCGTACACACAATCTCACTGGTTTGGCTGTTAGTTACACAGGGGTACATGTGTTGGGGGAACCGTGAAAGAAACGTGATTCTTACTGTCACGCTACAGGCTGGAACCAGTACGTACCTCTACCAGTCTAATAGGTCCACAGACAACTCGTAGTTGTGCATAGTCACTGCTTAGCACCGCATACCTTGGAACACGACCACGGTTCGTCACTGCACTCGAGTGAAGTTTGCACCAAACACCGGCCCACCACGACCCTCAAACTGGCTCGCCAGAAGCTGAAGAATTTGCTGAAACTTTTAAAATGATTTACTCTGACAACAAAACTTATTCAGTGTTTTTCAGTAATAGTAAATAAATTTGAATTGTGTGCTCTTTTTTTCGTAGTAAATGAGAGTGTATTATTAATCTGAACTCACATGAAACTTCTGAATATTTTATGTCAGTGATTATATTTAAATTGTAAAATAGTAGTTTCGTTTCATAATAACTGAGAATACACTGAAAATAAACATTTTGTAAAGTAACTGTTTGTTAAAACATATGAAACTATGTAAAGTTTAAGATCATGAAAAGTAGTCAATGTGAAAGTCATCTATGGTGGTCCGTGACATGATTGTATATATCTCCTTTGGCCATCACTTAGAAAGATTGACGACCCCTACTTTAGAAGATTACTTCTTGTAAACGCCTTAAAAGTGCAAAGTAATTGAAGCAGGAACACTCGGAGACTTAGGCTGAGGTTGTTGTCTTGTGTTTCGACAGGCGGGCATCCTGATGGCGCAGTTTCTGCGAGACTCGAAGATCACCATTAAGTTCGGCAGGCTGGCGGACATACTGCTGTCGCTGCACTACGTGCTCAACCCCTTCATCTACGTGCTGCTGAGCTGCCGTGGCCAACCCTGTCTCCCGGGGCTGTTGAAGCTGGTGTGCCGCGTCTGCCGGCGTCGCAGCGGCGCCCAGACATCCAGCGGGCCCGGCTCACTCGCCATGACGGAGCACGAGCAGCTCGAGTCCACCGAGGGCCCGTCTAGCCCGATGTTCACGTCGTCCGCCATCTGAGCACGACGTCAGATCTCAAGATAGCTCGACGTTCACGTCGTGCGCCACCTGAGTCCGCCGTGAACGTCTAACCCCAAGTTCAGGTCGCCCGCCATCTGAGGCCGCAGTCGACCGTCACGTTTCTTGCGATAGTGGCCGGTGGGTTGTCACCAGCTAGGACTACATTTACCAAGAACTGTGCAGGGCTGTGTGCTAGTTGACGCTATAACCATTGACACGCTGATCTATAAGTATCGCTTATTCGTGGTAGTCTCCCAAAAGATTCAGACGCCCATAGATCTTCCAGTCTTTGGTCTCGTATATCAGGAGTATACGGTTATGATAATCTACAGCTTTCCTTTACAACCTGCAACAACCCATCAGCCGCTGGGATCTTGACTCTCGCGTGTGCTACACCCACTCCTACGACATCCGAGAATGCTGCAGTTGAACTGCCGCGCTTGTGACGGACACGATATGTTCCACTGTCGTGGGAATTCATTCGGCAATCAGCAGCTATGGGTGAACACGCCAGAACTATGAACCCGACCATCTGGGAACATTTACATAGGACGCAGTAGCAAATCACGACAGAAGACCCATTCATATATCCTCGTGTAGCAGATGAATAAAGACAGGAAAATTTGCGAGTACAATAGCAGGCTGGCCTCCACTCTCTTATGAGTTCTCAAGTATCAGCTGTCCATTCATTGGTTGTTACCGCAGTGAGCGGCAATTTCCTCTCAAACAAGGTAGGATGACATTCAGTCCTCTTTTACTTTCAGGTGTTTGTTATTGGCTCAAACACATTCAGGTCGCGGCTGATAAACTGTAATTCAATTGCAATTCACGAAAAATATACAAACAATTTGGATTCTAGCTTGCCCTGAAATGAATTCGCGATTTTTTTCAGGTTTCTGCTAAAGAGTAATCATGTTGTTTGTCCTCCAGTCTTCATCACTCGTTTTTAAATCGAACATAAATGACAGCGTGTGTAGATACTTAAAAATATGGGATAAAGGGGGGTTGACTCACTTTCCTGTAGGCTGGACTTTTTAGATATCTATGTTCTAGTGCAAGGGTCTCTTGGGGAACTCTGAACAAATAACAAAGAAGTATCAATCTGCATGCTAAATCAAGGTGCACCACCTGGTTAGCAAGTTACAACCTATGATTTTCACGTTTTGTGGCTATCTTTAAGCATAATTCCCTTCACTTGCAAACATATATCATATTGTGTGAACAAAAAACTAACCATTTTAATTTACTCCTAAAGTCAGTTTTTAAACTTGATTTTTGACTCAGTTCGATATAAATGAACAGATAAAATTCACAGATTCGTTTTGGGATAAGATATAATCCAAATACTGGAGCAATTTTTTCTGCGATTGAAACTGCCACAAAATTTAATGTGACGTAACGACCTAGGGATATTCGAGCAACTAAACAATCTGCAAGTAGATGAGGACCCAGTCTATAAAAAGGAAAATTCCGCAAGTTTAATGGCACCCCATGTTATAATCCACTGTCTTATGTATACTCCAGCCCCGTATATTGTTCATTATAGTGACTGTAGGGCCACGATTTTGTCGCGAAAAGATTTTTGCCCCACTTTGTTTCAGTGACTCACGTGCACATCGGTAGTTTAGCTTCATGGTTATTGGCAGCGAGTCTTTGTTCAGACACGTTTATCATTTGACTGCACCAATCAGAATAAGATTATTGTGAGTCTGTACGTCTATAATTTGCCAAGGCAAGTGAGAGTAAAATCATCCAACCACAGACGATGTAGCAGAGCTGCAGGTGTGCACATGGCGCATTGAAACCAAATGTTGCTAAAATCTTTTCGCCATAAAATCGTGGCTCTACAGATAAGGAACAAATTATCTTATGAGTAGGGCCATGAACTTTTCGCGAAAATAACTTGGCCACAGTTCGTTCCATTGCCATGTGTGCACATGTACAGCTCTGGTTCATAGTCAGTGATTGGGTGATTTAACTGTCACGTGTCTTGGGGTTCTACCCACATACCACAGATGTGTAGTGTTGCAGTAATCTAATTGCGATTGGCGCTGTCAAATGAGAGAAGTCACTTCACGAAGACGTGCTGCCAATAATCATGACGCAGAGCTGCAGACGTGCACGTAATGTACTGAAAAAAACTGTGACAAAATTTTCGCGAAAAGTTCATGACTAGAGATGGTGAAATTTCGCTAATTCAATTACTTGCATGTTAGAATCAATTATCCTATGCATACTCAAGCCCCGACCATTTGTCCACCAGCTGCTACTCAGTGGAACAACAGACAATGAACGAATAGACGGGGCTTGAGTATGCATAGGATATTTGATTCTAGCGCGCAGGTCATTGAATTCGCGAAATTTCACCATCTCTATTCATGACCCTACTTATGAGTATACCAAGGACAGTGCATTCTAACATGCATGTTACTGAACTAGCGACATATTTGTTTCCATAGCCACAGTATGTGTATGAGGGGACAACACAGCACCCAGTCCTGAATCCAGAGATGCAACGGTAAATATTGACCTCCCCGCCCGGGAATATAACCCGGGACCCTTGGTTCACCAGACAGGAGCTATAACCACTCAGCCATGTGGTTGGACTAATGGATGGACATATAAGACACTATACTACATATGTCAGTGAGGTCTAGCCTGCAAGTTATTGATAGGTACGCCTGTTTTTCGCGAAAAGAACTTTGCCTCGCTTTGTTTCGATGCCTTACGTACACATCTGCAGTTCTGCTTCGTGGTCAGTGATAGGATATTTTAACTCTCACGAGCCTTGAGAATCTACTGGCAAATCACAGACGTGTTTTGTTGTAGGAACGTTATTGTAATTGGCTCAGTCAAATGATATACGTCACTTTATAAATATACGCTGCCAATAACCATGAAGCACCATTGCAGATGTGAACGTAGGGCACTGAAACAAAGTGGGGAAAAATTCTTTCGCGAAAAACAGGAGTCCCTAGTTATTGATCTCGAGAATTATTCCTTTTCCTACCTATAGATCGTTGATCTCATCTAAACACCATCAATGTTGGTTCTTTCGCAGGAAAATAAACGTTTTCTGGGCGAACGACGCAGTATCCACTTGAACAACCTACTTTCTTGGATCACACTCACATCTTCAGTGACCGTGATAACTTAAAAGCCACGCTTATGCGACGGGGAAGTAAAACCGGTGGCAGTTCATGACGAGCACATCCATAGCCGTCTTTAGTAGAAGGCCGCGGCCTTAGATCTGGCCACACTGTCAGGAAGGGTGATTTTAACACTTCTTTTAGCTCTCCAAAGACAATGACTCTACCTGATTCGTTATTGTGCCACACATACCGACGAATGAGGAGAAGCCATTGCCGTTAGTGAGACAAAAAAGTGTTAAAATGACCCTTCCTGACATGGTTGCCAGATCTAAGGCCGCGGCCTTCTACTAAAGACGGCTATGGCACATCCCATTTATAAAAAAAGGTACAAGTACGCCGTTTTGCACTTGTTGATAGAGGTCCCAAGAATTTGCCGGAGGTTGACCGTCAATAAAGTATATTTCACTGACACGTCTGTAACTAGGCAATGGCTGTTTCGATACGTCTTTGACGAATACGAGCTATTTATAAATGAGGAAGTGCAACCCATCTCTAGTAATTGGCGGGGGAAGATGCCAGCTTGGGAAATATGCCACTTATACAGATTTTTGCATTTCATTAATTATTATTTTAACTTATAACTTATTACTGTCTTACACTAATGTCCAACGAAAATAGTATCAAATCGTAAATTTTTTGCATAATTATTCAAACAAAACTGCTTGAATTGGTTGTAGTTAAACTCTGGTTACGATGGTAACATTGATTTTTTGGTTTGCTGGAATGACTTGCGTCGATAAGAAATTAGTTCTTTCCTTTCCTACGTTCGAATAAAACATATGTGCATTCGTGAGATCTGTTTAAAAGAACTAAGTTCATGAACTTGTTGCAACATTTATGATTTTTGGACATTGTGCATTTTTACAATGACTGGTTCTAGAGCATGTTCCCCCGAGTTGCCTCGCGAAATTTTACCATCCCTACTTATAGCCTATGATTAGAGGTGATGGTTTATCGAGGGGAAAATGTCAACACACGTTCAGCTTACCAGAAGATCGCTGGCTTTAGCTCGTACTTGTTACTGTTACTCTATTTAATTGAGTCAATAAGAATCCTGATATTGTAATATTTTTATGTATATTATAGGTCTGCAGACAGCTACGTTGTGTTAGACCTAATCATACATGTTGCAAGAAACTACGGTGTTTTCAAGGGTATGTTGTCACAAAATATTTTCGCGATATACCTTCATCTCTACCTATAATCGATTGTGTACTAATGTATGTATATAACTGAGAAATCTAGGCTGCTGCCAGATGAATTTACGAAATTTTCTCACCTCTATCTTATATAAGTCACGATATTCCGTGAAGAAATCGTCAGTTTTTAGCTCTTACAGCGTTTAACGAGTTTAAGAGAGGACATCCCATAATCCTGCTGTATTGCACTATAATTATGTGACTAAACGTCCGGAGATCTTTGAAGTTGGACTGAAATATGTATATATGTTCGAAAATCGTTGTACGTAGTTCAGGATAAAGTGAGCACTTTTGAAACCCTAGTTACTTTTTTTCCTTTCAAATAATGTATAGTTTCCTGCTGCTATTTTATGTGAACAAGGAAACCTAAGTAGCAATCAAGGGATGTAGACTGGACTGGATTAAAAAATTAACGTATGAGTTCACAATTAATTAATAATATTTTTAGTCATTATTTTAGACAAAACGGTCTTCGAGATTGCTCACATTGTTGCGAACCACCTATAGACAGGTCATTATGTTATTGCAGTGCCTTATTCAGGACGTCTGCAACCTCAATGTCAAAATTATACAATCGGCTGAAAACTTTATACGGAGAATTCTGAGACAAAGACTATACTGTTTGGAAATAGCCTATATGTTCAAATCGCTACGAAGGCTTGAGTGTGTGATATGTGCGTGGAACGTGCATGCGTTAGTTGCTGCAAAATTTCTTGCCCGTTGTTACGAACGTGTTATGACTGATAGCTGCAATTTTGAACAATTGTTCTGAGGTGTTGCTTACTGCTATGAGGTGTACGTTGTTTAAAGAAATAGAAACGTATTAAAAATCATTAATTTCCCATCTTAAACAAAATTGTGAGGAGTTCTCTGTAATATGTATAATTTTTAACACTGAAGGTTACTGACAACTTGTATATAATCATTATTATGGGTTATTGAAGGTAAAGTGAACACTTGAGAATACCTGGTTTTCATTGCATTTCAGCCAATTTGTACATTTTCACCACTTGCTAATAAACTAACATAGTACTGCAAATAATATATACAGCGTATACCCTTTACCCAGCGTATATATTTCACCGAACTTTAAAGTTAGACTATTAAGGCTACGGTAAAGTGTTTATTTGTTATTATTTTTGACGAATCCGTCTTCAGAAGTTCTCACTTTACCGTCAACTGCTTGTGTTGTGAAACGCTAGTCCAATAGTGTCATGTAGACTTAACTAATAACTTGTACGCTCTCATCAGTAGATAGAGGCAAAATTGGCGGTATCACTGGTATTTGTGCTAGACTTCATATTGAGCCAATCTTCTCGGCAACACAATCGTATTGGTGTTTGAACTCCAGTTTCTGTGCAAAACAATACGCGAAATTTTCAGGTCTCGCTCATCAGTGACTTGCCCACGATTCGAACTCAGGATATCAAGGTCCGGTAGTGACGCTTCAGCTGTCTTGAACACGGCATTTCGATTGACCATATTGTTAAGGCAACGAACAAGAATTTTGTGTTGGCGTCTTGTGTCGCATACGAGCATGTGAAGGAACAGCTAATGGAAACTCAATTAACTTTATCTGCTGTGTTAAGTAAGGTAATATCTTACTAATACCACAGACTAAATAGTAATACAGACATGAAACAATGTGTCTT
>PNEQ01001970.1:27863-49467 GCA_003012365.1 Medauroidea extradentata | reverse complement strand
CGTGTCTGTTTGGCTCCTGCATGTTACGGCAGGTTTCCTATTGGCCTGGCTGCCGGCTAGCAGGGCAGCCACCTTACGCTGATTGGCGGTAGGCGTCTCCGCCATGTTGCTGGCCAGGGAAGCCATTTTGCTGGCGTGTGTGACTGAGTTCGCTTTCCTACCAGCTGTTTCACTTCTGTATACCTAAATATTCTGTGCTAATACTGAGCTAATAGTAGAACAGTAAAACTCATATTTCTTTATATTTTCACATCTGAGTGGGTAGGCATGACTATAAAGTAAAATAGGTAACAATACATGACACATCCCATCCTTTGGCATGTTATAAATATGGCCCTGAAAAATTCGCGTTTTCTTTCCGACACAAGCTATAATTCCAGCAACTGCACGTTCGTGCCACTTTCGCAATTGGTCCTTGACTTATTTGACACCTTCTGGAAGTCGCTGAACCAATAACAAAAATATAACTAATCACATGCCCATTTTACCGTGGAAGCGAGCAGCTAATGAGCAGCTGCTGTCTGCTTGAGAAAACATACATTCTTGGAGACTAGCCTAATTGTCAGTGAACCCGCGAATTTTTCCGGGTTCTAGTTATAAATGGTGTCAATACCTAGGCGGCCGATGGAGGAAACACAGTAGCCAGAAATTGAAATGTATAATTTTCGCAGTGATTGTTTAGCAGTGTTATTACTTTCAATTTCCGTAAAAAGTATCAGATTAAGAAACCTTCATCATAGAAATAACGATAGTAAAAATTATTACTCTACAATTTCCTAATTATGTAACTATCGAGAATGTAGTTTTATAATAGCAATATTAAATAAAACCAATGGCACTTAACCTTAGTAAGTAGGGCATCAAACGCTTATCTGAAATCATTGGTTATTTACATATTTTGGTTGTTTAGGAACACTTATTTAAAATACATAATTGTACCTCTCTGGTAAAACACATTATCCTTGCGCCAAGCTCCTACATCATTCATATCTAGGGTACAGTAACAAATTAATTGTTGTAGGTAACCTGTTTTTAGTCTTTAACAGACGCTCACCAGTTCAGACTGATTAAGTAACGGTTATATACAAATTGGTGAATAGACCCGAAAGCTTTAGTAAGATATCCAAGCGTTATATGAAGCAATTTTTAGTCATTTAAAAATATATATGTTACGATTCGTAAGTAGAAAATTTAACACGAAAGGCGAAACCCCACCTTAAAAGCCGCTACGATATGTCTCTTCAGTTGTCACTAAAAATTGCCGTAATGATATTTCACTGTCTTCGGTACGGCACAGCCATTCTCCTGTAGATTGCAACTGCACGACAGTACGAATTCCATTCTGAAAACATTTAATAGCGACCATAGCATGTCTGGACACTCGTCTGTAGTATATCCCGAAAAGAGTGCATTTTTAAATAGCTAGCTGTCAATGTCATTTCTTAAACTAAAATAAATATACTATTTTCGTGAAAAACTCATTAGTTTTCCCAATGAATGATCGATTGAAGGTTAAACATAGTCAACAGCAAATAAAGCACTAGAAAGCAAATTGTGATGCTCTATTGACCACTTAAAACATTGTCAACCATAACTGTTAGAAAAGTGCACTCGTTTGTGAGATGTACTACACCATAGCCATCTTTAGTAGAAGGCCGTAGCCTTAGATCTGGCAACACTGTCAGGAAGGGACATTTTAACACTTCTTTTAGCTCTCCAAAGTCAATGGCTCTATCTGATTCGTTATTGTGCCGTAAATGCCGGCGAATAAGGAGAAACCATTGCCGTTAGTGAGACAAAAAAGTGTTAAAATGACCCTTCCTGACAGGGTTGCCAGATCTAAGGCCGCGGCCTTCTACTAAAGACGGCTGTGACTACACCTTCCAGCCCTGTAGAGGATGTCAAACAGCTGCAGGAATTTAAAAATGCTTGTCGCCTTGCGCGGGCACCTACCATTGGACGTTAGACCTATATTGTGCGGAACCTACCTAAATCTGGAACATTTAGTTTGACAGGGCTGCAGTTCAAGCAGGAACGCTTTCGAGATTATGAGGAAGGGGATAAGATTTTTTCGGCTCAGGGCATCAAGCGAATGTATGTAAATTATACAAGGAAAAATTATACTTTCTAACAACTATCGGCCTATTAACGAATATGAGTGGTAACTATGTCAGTTTTAATTTTTGTTTCGTCGATTACTTCATTTTCTGCAAGTTGTTATACGTCCCTTTTTGTTATTTAAATTTTTAGTATAAATAAGAATGTTAACAAGATTTTGAAAACAAATATCCCTAATAATTCCTCATAATTCTCTACTTGCTTTCTCATTGCCCTCTATAACAACTCAAATTGATGCTCTTCACCATCCTTTTAAATAATCCTCATCCCCACCAGATCAATGTTCCAGTTTTAACATTGCAGGAATTGAAAATTTTCCCCTCGTACTACCACAGTGTGCCTAAACCCAGCACAAATGGGCTTGCTTCTTGTTTAAGAAGGTGAACTGTTTTCGGTTAGTACACCTCGATTTGTAACAAATTTAGGTCATGTGAACGGCCACAGAGAAAAACTAGTGATTACACTGTTTAAAAAAAATGTTAAGTGAATTTCCTATACATTAAATGGAAATATTTAATCTATACGTGAAATGGAAATTGAACCATTCCCGTACAAAGTTGGCGTTAATCCTACACGTGCTACTTTTTCGTATACTTTAATGGGATACGTACCATAAATTCGTGGGAAATTCCTTCGCCTTATGCACGTTCTTAGCACTCCTATACGCGTGTGTGATACAGGTGGAAACAACATATATTGTTCGGTAGCAAGTGCGATATCAAAACGGTTATAGTTTTGTTTACATATGTTGTACAAACCAAATGTAAACAATTTTTATACACTCGCAAATCTTTTTCGAAGAATTAGCTTACAGGAGACTAGGTTTTTAAAGTAACAATGTTATTGTGGCACGCAGAAAGATGGTATTGATGGAATATTTCCTGATTATGCATTATTTCACGTAAACAAGAGCCTTGTTCATGATCGACAATAAATTTATTTGTCCCGTTTATATCATTTATTTGTAGCAGACATAGTATTGCTCAAATTGCCATTAGAAGCCCCTAATATAACTTCTGAATTTGCATCCACAATATATTTCAGGTATACACCTTTTTGAATAAGGAAACTTGCCGTGTGCTAAATCACTCAGTTCGGTAGGATAAGTGTTCACCTTCGTTTACATATTATATGTTGTATTTTTGTACAGGGAAGATGTCCGTGACTGTTACGCTTTAGAATGTCAGAAACTAAACCACCAGAAGTGAGGCAAACTCGGACCGCACGAACCGTCATAACGGCAGTAAGTCATTCACAAATCAGCAACCGTAAACGAACTTGTCAGGATGAGGTCCGGCCAATAGATAATCTCACACAACATGCAGCAGCCAATCAGACATAAGGTCCATGCCTAGAACACCACGTAACCACTAACCAACCTATGCTTACATCAAAGGCACTGTCTCGCCGTTTCGCTTCTGTATACCTAACTACTCTGTAATGCTGCTAGCGCTCCTATCCACTTCGTCACGAGCAATATCGAACTAATGCATTATCCCTATAACCGTAGTATTGGAACGCCATCACTTTAATATTGGCTGTCACAGTTATGCTAGAAGCAATTTTAATTTATGGGCAGCGTGGTCACGATAAACCTCTGATTTGTACATAGACGAAATCGCACGGTTGTGGATAAACCCTGGCACATTGAAAGAATTCACTTGTCATGAGCGATGACGGAGCCCAGTAGAGCCACTCAGACCGTGCCTCATTCCCCAAAGTACCTCCAACATTACTTTGAATTTGTTAAATGAGCGAGTTAATGTTATCTTGGGACATAATAATTAAATATTCAACGTACACGAGTCTTGTAATTTTTTCTGTTAGTTTTCATCTATTTTTACGTGTGATAAGGGGTCTCAGAAATTCAAATGGCCTAGGCATATATCGACGTCTGAAAAGGCTTACTTCGTATAACAAATCCTAAGGTTCGTGCTAATATTTTAAAACTGTTAAAACACAGATAAGGCAAAATTATGAAATGGGCTGCACCCCAATCCGTATAAAACATCGCTGGAATACAGACGTCAAATGAAATATAAGAAAGGTCAGAAAAATTGTTCGTTTGCATGGGAATGTAAAGGGTGCAGGATGCTGTCGACACCTGTAACTGCAGAGAACATATTAATATTAAAAGACCGTATGTCGTGCGTCTCGAATAATCGGCCCCTGTTTGGTTGTTATATGTGCGTACCATGATCTTTCTTCTACCACAATTTACCGCGAGTGAAATTTTCCGTCACGGAGCATAAGAACAGGTTTTTAACAACCCGGGGATATTTAAACATCCAGGGAGAAATCTGAATTTTACCTACAAACTTGATAATTATCAACAACATTCCACTCATCGCGTGAAGCTAAGTTACGCTAACACGCCATGAGTTAGAGGTTTTCTTTGTACAATCATTCAGTCTGTAATGGCGTGTAACTATATAGTTACCTAATTATCTTAAAGTATAGAAGCAAAATAACTACCTACTACACGTCCGTAACTAACTGCCGATAATCTCTTTACAATATTCTTGTTTTCATGACTGCAATCTGTGAATAGTTATTTCCAACAAGACGTTGTGAGTGGGAACAACTACCTGTAAGATAGATTCCACCATCATTTGTCTGCCCAAAACCAGGTAACAAGAATCGTTCAGAATTTTACTGAAGGTTTATCTTTCGTCCGAATCCTTTCATGTTAAGTCTGTTGAAATGTAATCCTCATGTAAAAGGTACTGATACATATATATATATATATATATATATATATATATATATATATATATATATGTGTGTGTGTGTGTGTGTGTGTGTGTGTGTGTGTGTGTGTGTGTGTGTGTGTGTGTGTGTGTTTTAATTGGCCTGAGAGCATCCCGCGACTTTTCGTATCCCTGTTTGGGAGCTTTTGAAAAACATACACCGTCCGTACGTAGGTCAGCATACTCATTGTCGTAATTAGTGCAAAATACATATCTACCTCAATTATTTATTTATTTTTTTAAAATTTTAGTCTTATTCAATTTAGCGACACGTACATTTAGTTTACGATAGTGCGTGGCATAAGGTTTTATTTTATTTAAGATAGAGCAACTTTAGTAACCATTCGGAAAACCGTTATTTTAAGACGCCCGCCTACTGGCCGTGTGTTTGTGTGAGTGAGGCACGGCACGAAGGGCGATGTTGACCAGCTCCTGTGGCGCGGTATCACCTCTAGCGCAAGACACTGAAACGGCGTGCAGTGGTATCGTATAACACTCGCCTGACTGACACTTTCAGTGGTGACCCCATCTTTTTATTGGTGGAAAGTTTTAAGGAAAGTCCAACGGAGGCCTCTATACTAGTTTCGCAGATATTCGTCCACAATATTGTGAGGCACGGCAGTCTGAAAATGCCGTTTTCGGCCGTGTTGAAGGGCTTAAAAATGTAGTTTGCAGCACACGTGATGTGTTGAAAGTTGTATTCCGTACTGGCCTGAAATGTTATTTCTTTTCGTGCGAAACCCGCGTGAGCACACGTGGAACAGTTTGTTTATAAAACGTGCATTTCAAACACACTGCAACGCAGTTTGAGAGACATGTAGACGGGTGCCTTAAGGTGAGGTAATTTCGTAAAGAATTCGAAGTGAGCGGATAATATACTAGGAGCATTGTTTTCTTTTTTTTTTTTTTGATGGTTTTAACAGCACATAAACGACGTGCAGTAAGTTATATACATTCTACATTCATGTCTCATTGCTCTTTGAGGTAATTTTGACACATTTAATATTAAAATCTATACTGCCAGTAGTACAAATAATTTAGCTCACGTAAGTGCTATGTGCTGAATGCTTGAACAAAACAAACTGAATTAGTATTGATAATTCTAGAATGAAATAATGAATGTGAAAAAAAAATAGTTTTCTTAAGCCTGTATTCTGCAAAACTTATTTATTTTTAAGTGTATTCAGATTTCGTAATTTCTAATTGATTGTAAAAAGTGTGTTACAATACAAGTTTGAGCTCCAGCGCTTTGTTTCGAAGCAAATTTTAGGAACGTACAATTGCTGTTGCAGGCCAATTAGGACGACGTAAATAGAACTATATTTACAGCGCAATGACTTATTTAAGAGCGTCCTACAATCAACTTGTTTGTGAACATATGGCTTTATTCATAAATTTCGTTATATCCTTTCTTAAATATGCGGATAAGATTTCTGGGTTTCAGCACCCCTAGTGTGTTTATTCAAATCGTGCTTTTCCAGAAATATGGAATAAAATATCAAATTGGAACAGGATGAAGTGAAGCGTGTTAGTAATGGTGTAGGTTACTAATTGAACCTGATTTTAGCTTCATTTCATAACAATCGACTTTGGAACTGCTGCAATCGCCGCTTGTGACAGAAATAGACTGTACCACCCATTTTTCGCGGCAGTGTTCAGAAAGTGACAGTAATGTGAAGGCATTGACTTATGACTATGAAAAGTTTTTAAAAACTATAATTGTGTGCTTCTGCTGATGTAAAACGCAATGTCAACAAATCTTATACGAAACGTTTTAAAAATCTCATATCATTATTTAACGGAAGGTAGTTTTTTTTACTGACAAAGATTATTCTTTATGAATTTACATTTTGAAATATGTACAAAGTATTAAAAGTCGTTTGTTTACATTCTAAGAGCAAAATGTGTTAGTAATCTTAGTTTAGAAATATAAATCATATAAACTAAAAAAAAAAAAGTTGTAATTTTTTAGGACGTAGTGGGTATTCTGTATGTTACAAATTAAGTATTGCAAAATGCAGAAACTTGCTTTGTAATGTAGCTGATTCCATGTCATAAAAAAGCGTACGCAATTATGTATTCAGTGTTTAATGCATATTTAAGACTTGCAGTATTAAACTATACCAAGTGTGTGTCTTGAATGTAAACAATATGTAACCAGAAATATTTGTATGTATAACGATGATTCACTGTGCTTTGAAATTAACTGTCACTAAACATTTTTAAGGATATTGACTGTAGCGATGAATAGTTTTTTATTTGTTTTAACGCGAATCAAGTGTGACTCATAAGTAATACGTGTTCGTAAAGTTTTTGTACAAGCTATTGATAAAATGTAACATGTATGACTGTATGTGTACCTCAATTTTTGTAACAACTGTGTAAACTAATTAATGCTTTGAAACATCATGTACCTGCTAATAAAACATATCGTGTTTATGTATTTATATTTGATTTACGTGTCGTATCATAAAATTTGACCATGAATAACCTCAATTTAAATATGTTACTATTGCCTGTTGACGAAATATTTTTTCACATTAAATTTTTACAGGTGTTGATACACGTTTATAAAAATACTATTGCAAGACATGTATGGCCAATATTTTGTCGTGAAAAGATTTTTGCCGCACTTTGTTTCAGAGTCTCACGTGCACATCGTAAGCTTTGCTTCATGGTTATTAGCAGCGTGACTTTGTTCAGACACGTTTCTCATTAAACTGCACCAATCAGAATAAGATTATTGTGACTCCGTACGTCTGTAATTTGCCAAGGCAAGTGAGAGTAAAATCACCCAATCACAGACAATGTAACAGAGCAGCAGATGTGCACATGACGCATTGAAACCAAGTGTTACAAAAATATTTTCGCCATAAAATCATGGCTCTAGACATAAGTGGATACATGCAAAATTCGCGTTGTTTTTGCCTCTAGGCTGAACTCCAAATGGTTATATACTCGTCAAACTTCCCCCATAGGTAAAAATAGCTGCGGTCTTCTGGGTAAAATTCATCTGACCAATAATGAAAAGCTTCAGGTTTGAGTGACTAGCCTGCTGTAAAGTGTTCACACACGTAGCTGACGTCACATAGAGGCTACAACCAGTGTTATCTCATACAGTAATTGAATCAGGGATTTGCAAAAGGGGCCAAGTCTAAGTGAGTAGTTTGTTGGGAAACAACAAAACTCTTACTATTGTGGATATGGAATGAGAGAAGTTATCAATAATGGATAACTTGAAAGTATAGTGTGTATGGAATAATATGAAACACAATTCAAGTAGATATGCTTTTGTCTTCCATTTTTTAGAAATTAATAAAGTGAGTGGACTTGGTACCTTTTGCAAATGAAGTAACTTTCATTCGAACAAATGAGTGCCATGTTAGTATATTCTATTGAAAAATTAATAATATTATACATTAAAACATATTTAGCAAACAGAACACCATCTGGTACCTTATATCCATAAAGTTATGTTATGTAAAGCTTAATGCCCTTGGTATAGATTATTGGAACTTTGGTATATGTTACTGAAAAAACTACTGAACAACATGTAAACAGATTCTTCAACAACAATAATGTAAACAAAATAACCCATTATTGCCACATTTATAGACATGTCGAGTGGCGGCTCGATGGTTGTTGGCAGGGAAGGAATAAGTTGCAGAGAACTGTACACTTCTGCGAACGCTCCACCGTGTATCAATGGCCATGAAATATGTACTTGCTACTTATTGTGTTGTGACCAGTCAGTAATAAGCGGCACCTACATACCAGTGTGTCAGTGGCTGTAGCGGCAACTAGCGCACATTCCTATACAGTTCTCTGCAACTTGTGCCCTGCCTGGCAACAACCTACGAGCCGCCACTGGGCACGGTCGCCGACAACGCCGAACAGACAGAGCAGACAGAGCGGATTTTTGACCTAGCGATTCACACAATCGCGGATAGCTGTAAATTTTCTGTGTACCCATGGTGCTCTACTTTATTTTCACGAATGTCTGTGGAGCTGAAGAAAGACTGTAAATATTTTTGTGACGAACGTAACGTAATTGTTACGAAAAATATTATTTAATTAAAGGCTTTTCTTAAAAGTAGAAAGTGTAAAATGTGAATTGACTCGTAAGTGTAGTGCTACAAAATTATCCCCGGTATTATGAATTGTGAATCAATTTAACTATCAAGAAACCGTCGTTTCAAATAAATGTGATCATGATCCTTGACATATCCAACTAATGATAAAAATTAATTCGCTTAACTACTTAAATAGGACGCCACGACTGTAGCCAGTCACTTAAAGAATTTTTGACAATGTGGGTTTCACTGTGGCATTTCTGATTCAACCCTCGGCAGATGTGAAGTATGTAAATATACCTAATAAACATCGCACAAAGCCAGCAACCAGTTTATATGACTAAGAACACTACAAAATGTTAGTACAAACGTCATTTAAAATATGTTACTAAATGAAAACTACCCCCACTCCACTTAAATTTAAATGACAAAATTCATCAACTCCAGTTTCTTTGTCAAAATTTTAAATTTACCAAAAGTTTTGTTTTTGAGGACCTATTAAAGTATTCAGTTCCTAGCTAAATAAAAAATACCCTGCATTGAGACTTAGGAATATATTTTAGTGTATACTTAAAGGCCTATTTGTGTCATACATATGTAGACCTACAGAGGCATTTTTTACTGTCGTTCGGAATTGTACATACATACAATGGACAAAGTCAAAATAGATAATATACAACAAAAAACATATTTAACACAAAATTATATCTAAAAATACACAAATAAATTAAAACATTCAAATGTGAACGATTAAAATTTTGTAGACAATAGAAATCACACCAATGTCTAGAGCTGAGAGTAGGTTAGCACAAAAGAGTATATTTTACATAAACTCAGTACATGTTACTTTAACTAAAAAGGATATTTTTATGACAAATTCTGTCAAATAATAACGATAAGTTTAGCATTTGTAAATGGGCTACTGCCTGGTGACGAGCATGCTCCTCCCCATCCCCACAGCACCAACCCTCCAGACCCTTCCTAAACCTTCCAATGCCCCTCACAGTCACCAAATCTTCCCGCAGAACATTCCACTCCCTCACCGTCCTCACCAATATTGACTGTTTACCTCGCTGTTTACCCCTCTTTGTTCTCCTCCACAACCTCTGAATCTTTTCCTGTTATTTCCTTTTTTCCTTAAAAGTTCCCTTAGTTAACTTGCAGGTCAAACCACCCCCGCCCCCTCCTCATTCATCACTTTATACTACCTGACCAGTCCTTCCATTGTTCTCCTGTTCTTCAACGGTTTACATCCCAATTCCTTCATCATCACGCTAGACCTAAAGTTCCTAACCTCCTCACAAGCCTGACCCTGCTATCATAAATTTTAACACGTTAGTTATGACTGGATTTATTTACTTGGCCATAACTCATTGCGAAATATTTCGCAATGGAGTATGTCCAAGTAAATAAATCCAGTCATGCACTCCCATTGCACAGTTCTTTTAAAGATCACATTAGTTATGTTGCAGACACACAGCTTGTCCAAAAATTCAGATGTTTTGTAGGTTTACGTAAGGTGCTGTGTCACACCCTGAAGACTTGACACAATTACTGTGTGAAAGAGGGTGATCAAGGAAATTTATGGCATGAAGTCTGGAAGAAAATAAAAGGAGTGTTTGCAGCACAGAAAAATTATCTTTCTGAATTAACTATGTCTTGATCCCAATACTAATACAAAATCACATGAACATGAGACCACACAAGGAATATAGCAAAAAGCAGTTACCTACGCCTACATTCCAGAGTATATTATAATCATGAATGGGGTACAAAGGTGGCTTAAATAAATAAATATAACTTCCCAAACCCTTCCTAACATTACAAAATCCTTCATCTTATCCATTCCTTCAGCAGGAATTCCACTCCCTCACTGATTTCAAAAGCATAGACTGCCTACCCCTGATTTTTCACACATTGTGGGTTTAATCAAGGACTTTAATAATTATTCTGCAAACGTTATAGATTCAAGAAGCTGCTGATCATAAATTTTAAAATTTAATCTGTAAACTTGAAACTGGTTTTAAAATAGTCCAACCATAACTGTACGGTGATTTTTCATGCATGTTGTCTGCATTACCACACACTCACATTGTATTAACATTGCCATGGGCGTCACGAAGGGGGGGGGGCAGTTGCCCCCCCCCTGGAACTTGGAGACCCCTACAAAAAGTCACTAGTAGTGTCAGGTACTGTGAAAAGGTCTTGATTTGCGTCAAATGCTGCAAAACAATGGTCTGTGTCGTCAGACGCTGCAAAAAGTATGTTTTTGCTTATAACAGATCAGATTTATGATAGCTAAACTTAAATTTCTAAATCTTTGCCCCCCCCCCCCTTGAAATAATTCCTGATGACGCCCATGAACATTGCCACAATGTGTTGTGATGTTCTAAGTATGTTCAGAATAGGTGACGGCAATGTTACAAAGTAACGTTCGCTACTCGTCACCAGCATGTTGCTGGCACAGCTCTAGCACTGAGAGCACAACATAAGAATGTTGTTGGTTGTACATTTCTGGCATTGGTAGGCAACATACTGCAAGATCCCATCTGCAACTATGCCAGTGTGACATTTCTGGCATGGCGTGTACAGGGCACAGGCAATATGCTGCAAGGTCCCAACTACAACGTTGCTAATGTAACTAATGTTCCTGGCATGCACATTCAATGTGCTGCATTCTTCAATGTTACTAGTGTAACATTTCTGGCACGTACAGATATGCTGATGATTCTGTGACCAACTTTCCACATTGTAAGATTGCAGTAGTTTCATTTCTGTCACCACATATGCTGTCTAGGAAAATATCTATAAATATACGTAAACTGACCTGGACATTTCAAAAGAAGGCATGGTACATAAATTTGTAAACGTCAATTGAAATTACATAAATTTTAATGTCAGCATGGATGAATTTTTGCAAAATAGTTTCTGCAACTTTGCGAGCTATGTGTGCGAGTGTGATGTGTTTCTGGTGAAGCATTTACGAAGCAGTAATCATGTAACATTAACACATGTTCAAGAATTTACACCATTGCAAAATATTTGCTTAAAAAAATTATGGCAAAAACTGTTTTCTTGGGGAGTTCTGTTTTTTCTTTGCAGTACAGAACAGTAAATGTCTTGTAAATCTTAATGAACGGGTATGAATGTTAATTCTATATTACATCCTTTTTATATGTAATAATTTACTACAGTTTTAATTTGAAAAAAAAATAGCTGGACTACTGACAAAACAAATTTTTAAATATTGTATAGAATTTTACAACAAACTTTGGCAACAAATATTATTCGTTAATACTGGACTTTTTCAGTCTGTTTTTTTTTTTAAGTTACTTTTCATATTTGCATAATTATTGTTGTGAATTAAACAATATACAATAAAGATATTTTTTGGCCTATCCCTCTTATTGTACAGCACTCTTGGTATGTTACGGTCTACTTAGAAAAAGACAATATCTCAGTAGTGAATAATAGATAGCCTAACATTGTAATTCCTACTTAGAAAATAAACTTAATGTTGGGATTAATTTTTTTTATCAAACTTTACCGTTAACGCAAAAAATCTAGTGCTCTGAATAGCTGTTGGCTCCTTCAGCTCTATCTGCTCAATGTGTAATGCACATGAATCCTGCTGAAATGTTTAATTAACACTTTCATAGATCACAATAAACAAAAACAAAGGCTATTTCAGTCCTATTGTTTCACATGTCCAACACTGTGTTGTTTGCGGACCCATCATTTACACTAATTGGCATAACTATATCAAATAAAATAATTTTGTGTTCATTTATTCAGATGCATGAAATTAGGTATTACAAGATAACAAGACAAGAGTCTACAGGCTGTCTGTGGAATACTGTCTGTATAAACGATAAGTGATAAATGCTTTTATTCTACAGGCTGTCTGTGGAATACTGTCTATAAACGATAAGTGATAAATGATTTTATTCTACAGGCTGTCTTTGGAATACTATCTTCATAAACAATAAGTGATAAAAGTAAAAATGCTTGTGATGTATCACGCAGAGTCACAGAGATGAACTGCAGTTGAAAAGGGATCTTCCATGTCCCTAAAGCTGGGTTCACAATTAAAAACTTAAGAATTATGACGTGTAGCTAAGAGTTGACTTAAGAATAGAAAGTGTGTTTCTTAACGTACCGATTCGCAACAGAACTTAACAGGCCGTGTGAGGTCGTGTGGCGTGTGGGCCATGACTTAACAAGTAAAAGGTACGGTATAGTGAAATTTTATATTTTTCCGTAAGAATTAAGGGAATGAACCAATCAGAGCATTCGGGAAGTTAAATAAACATGGCGGGTATTTGAATAATATACGTTAAATACGGTGTGATGCTATATAAGATGGATTTGGCATATTATGATCATTTCAAGCTAAAAAACTGCAGTAAAGCTTAAATTTATTTTTAGTTTAACGACAGAATAACTGTTTGAAAAGCTTTTAAAAACCCATTTGGCTGGCGAACAACTCGTAGTACCTATAAATTATTACTGTTTCGTATACACGGCATATTATTATTTATAAAAATGTTAATCTGATTTAATGGAAATTCAACATGATGTCACAAATGTGTGTCCAACATGGTCTCGAGAGTTTGGTGTTGTTTATTTATGTTTTATCTGCGTAAAAATGCAGTCGTGATGTTTGAAACTCATGGCGTACCTTCCAGAATACATATTTAGTCATGTGGTGACACCAAGATCTCGGTTCAAAACTTTATAGTACAGTCATTTGGGGTAACATAGTACCATTTTTTGGTAACATTGTACCACACATTTTATATTATATAATCACTTTTTGGTATTAAAACTTCATGTAGACTTCATTACAAGCTTAGAGTAACTATAGGGTAGAGGGAGTATCCTCTATACAACTGCGTACTAAATTGTGTGTTCAACATGTGTCACGTGACTTTAGTGAAATATGCGCGGGAGATTTGAAATAACATTGAGAGAAAATATAATAATTGCTTAGTAATCACAACCATGTTGGGTTATTTTGGTACCATATGAACATACGAACTAAGGAGAGCATACAACCATATTATCGCATAGTACAATTGCGTAGAAATTTCAGAACGACAAATGTAAACAATGTCTGCCACGTTACTGTTTTCCTTAACCCAGCTGTTTTTAGTAAAAAGTAAATATTAACTACATACTTACTATAAGGTTTTGAACTGAGATCTTGGTGACACCACATGACTAAATATATATTCTGGAAGGTACGCCATGAGATATCAACAACACGACTGTATTTTTACGACGAGAAAACATAAGTAAACGACACCAAACTCTCGAGACCATGTTGGACACACATTTGTGACGTCATGCTCCCTCTACTATATATTACCTCTATGATTACAAGCAAATTTATTCATCATTAACACAACCGTACTCATAAAATCTTAGATATGTAATTAGAAATTAAACTAGGCTGGTGGTACAAAGTTGCCCTGACCGGTACAAAGTTACCCCAAAAGACTGTAAGTATGTAGTTAATATTTACCTTTTACTAAAAACAGCTGTGTTAAGGAAAACAGTAACGTGGCAAACATTGTTTACAATTGTCGTTCTGAAATTTATACACAATTATACTATGCGATTATATGGTAGTATGCTCTCCTTAGTTCATAAATTCATAAGGTACCAAAATAACACAACATAGTTGTGATTTTTAAGCAATTATTATCTTGGCTCTCAATGTTATTTCAAATTTCCCGCGCATATTTCACTAAAGTCACGTGACACATGTTGAACACACAATTTTGTATGCAGCTGTATAGAGGATACTCCCTCTACCCTATATTTACTCTAAGGGTCATCTATTTATTCATAATAGTTGACAACTTCTTTTATGTGCCGCATGAATTCGTTAAAATTCCTCGGTCTCTATAGAACAGCTGGTGATTCGCCGAATGAGGTCTGGCCGTCATTCACCTGCAATCTCCCAAAAAGTGGAAACTTGGTGGCAAATGGTTGTTCGCCGGCTATCCGCCGCTCTCTGAAAGAGGTCTATAATGTGCAAAACACCAGATTAGGGTGGAGGGAGATTGGTTGTACTTCGAAAGACGTTTATAATTATGGGCCTAAAAGACAGAAGAAGACATGAAAGTCTGGTCAGAATGTTCATACTTTTGACTAGAGAGGGAGGTTGGGGAAGGTTAAATAGCCACCTAGCTCTTAAATAGGGTTAGGGTTGGTGGCATGGTTGTTTACTGTTGATGTAGTTGACATGTTATTTGCATGGTTCTTGTAGTAATAAGAATGAATTACAGTATTTATTTTTAATTTGTAATGTAAATGCAGGCTTATTTGCATATGTTCAGACGTTTTATAATTTACATTTACCAGTAGTCCTATAAACATAATCTTAACTTACAAAGTCTTACGTGTAGGGCCTACTGTACACAAAACTGAGGTAACAATAATTACACAGAACTAAAATGCGTAATATGTATATTTTATGTCCGCATATGTTTACTTTAACGTTTGTAAAATTTATATATGGATTCTGAGACAGTTACTCGCTACCTGCAAATTTTCGTCAATTTTTTTCATCCTGTACTTACGATTTATTTTCGTTCCTAAATTATTAAACGATTGACAGAGGTATTTATATCCTTTACATGCCGCATAGACATACACAATGCATCGTAAGCTTTGTTTTTCTGTTATTTTCGGCACATAAACATAATTATTCCTAACCAACACCCTGCCACGCCCCTTTGTTTTGACGATGGAAAACATGGCCGACATAAGTTCAATTGGGCTTCAGCCAGAATGCGCTTCCGCCCCTCTATGTTTACTATATACCTCGTTGCTTACTCCCTTCCTTGCTCTATGCTTTCTATGGTGGTTGTGCGAAGTAAACAAAGTACAAACTTTATAATCATTGGTGGTCTTGGTGCAAGCTTTTAATTTTTGGTTTTGGGGCATGTCTTTGTTTCCAGCGTATGCTGAAGAAAACGATGTACGCAAAAATGAATCTTCATGCGATGTTTGTAACACAAGCGAAGAACCCAGTAAGCGTATTTTAGGTTATGATTTGTAATATAAATAATTTTAAAACAGGTATATAAATTTAATTACGGCACTTAGTATTTAGTAAGTTGACGTAATAGCTCTGCTTCTGATTTACACACCAATAATTTTATGATTACTTTGGACCTTGTTACAACCTATCTAGTCTGTTCTGGGTTTGCAATGTGTCTGTTGACAGTGTGAGATACTTGTGTTTCTTTTTTGTACAGTACTGTGTGTAAGACAGTAGGTCAAATAGAAAGGATAGGAACTGTACATGTGAAAAGCGATTCTTAATATTTACCGTGACAGTCACTATTTTCATGCTATCTCCACATTTGCATGTAAGTTATTAAGGGTCTAAGTGTGGGAAATGGAAGGGCTCCATGAAATATTAGGGGGTTAAAATTTATTAGAGTATGAGTTTTGCATTAGAAGACTTCAAGTTATTTGTGTGGGTGACGGGGGAGGTAGCCTATGGATCACCATCTGGTGTTCATTCACTTTGTTGAACTTTGGGAATAGAATTTGATGGGGCAGTCAGGCTGCCGTTGTGCAGTGGAGACTAACTGCTGTAGCTGGTCCTCTGCTTGCATTTGGGATGTCTTGTTGCTTAGCTGTTAAGTGGGCAAGCTAGCATTGACCTTGGGAGAATGCTGCTTTCTCACCACTTAGGTGGTGGTAAGGCGCTTCTGGGTAGGCGTTGCTGCTGATTCTTGGTTAAATTTGTTGGTTGTCAATGGGAGCGCTGTCACTACCGGCATACATGGTGAATGACTGATGTCAGTTCAGATTGGTGTCCGCCAGTGTACACCAGAGGATTGGCGTATTGTTGCTGGAAGCAATTTACCATAGACACAGCTGTGGGCAAGGCAGCTACATTGGCTTCTTCATGTAAGACGTGGCGTGTTGCGGGGTTGACCAAGCTCTAGTCAAAAAGCTTTGTATTGGAGTGAAAATAGGGGCCTGATTTGTGATGGCTTGATGTGGCACTAGACAGGGGCTGGATTCATACACCTGTAGAAGCAAAGTTTTAGTTTTTGTCTGAAGCAACGAGAAGGTTTTGTGTGTATTTGCCAGAGTGGACAGTGCTCCTTCTGCTTTGCCACATTTGGACTTGTAATGTCCGGGATGATGACCAGGTATTTAGTGCATGATATAAAATTTATATTTTGTCTGTCGAGGTGCAGTGAGGGTGGGTAGTTCCCATGGTGCCTACTGATCAGCATTGCTGTTGTTTTTTCTGCTATTTATGCCAATTCCCTTACCAGAAAATAAGCATTGCAGGGAAGCAAATGGTCAGTACTGTAGTTTGTGTGGGAGTTCTGGCTCTGTGTCAGCAGTGTTCACTATTTCAGTGTCATCTGTATAAGTTAGTATTAGTCTCGTGGCCGATGGTAATTGAATGTTACTCATAAAAACTGTGAATATCGTGGCCGATGGTAATGGAATGTTGCTCTTAAAAGCTGTGAATAGCAGGGAGCTCAGGACAGAGTCATGTAAGTCACCTTCTTAGACTCATGGAGTCGGCATTGAACCTTCTGTGTGCACGTGGATGATCTGTTGGTAAGGAGTTTTATCATGAGAAGGTTTTGTTGAACGCCTTTGGATGATCAGGCCGCCAAATTTTCCATTGGTGACTCCTGATCACTCTGGCGATGGCATGAGTTGTAGAATACTATAGCAGTGATCCAAACTGTAACCACGAAATAGTCAATGAAAAGCACATCTCCACACATTTTTGTTGTGCAGCTCAGGGGTGATATTGGTCTGTATCAAGGCAGCATATGTGGTGGCCTTCCAGATTTTGTAATTTGACAGTGTGTGCTTCCTTCCGTTGCGTGGGAAAGTGGCTTAGTAGAATTGTTGTATTTATCCCCCTAATGAGAAAATTACTCCCTTCCAGGTAAGGATATACAGCATGATGTTGGGGATGGCATCTGACAGCACTGCTGTTTATTTTCATCATTTTGTAGGGAACTTGAAAAAACTTTGTGTAGAGATACCTGCTGTGTGTCTTGTGGTGATGCAGGTGGCAAGGTCACCTTTCATAATTGTAATAATGAGAAATTGAGGACATGTTGAAAAACATTTTATGACTTTCACCATCAAAGCTTAGGGTGTTTTCACCATGTTTATAAGTAGGGTCACAATTTTGTCACAAAAAAATTTTACTCCACTTTGTTTCAGTGTCTCACGTGCACATCGGCAGAGCTCTGCTTCATGATTATTGACAGCGTGTCTTTGTTCAGACAAGTCTCTCATATGACTGCACCAATCAGAATAAGAGTATTGTAACTCCTACGTCTGTAATTTGCCAAGGCAAGTGAGAGTAAAATCATCTAATCACAGACGATTTAGGAGACCTGCAGATCATGTACATAACAAATTGAAACCAAATGTTGCAAAATTCTTATTGCCGTACAATTGTGGCTCTGTTTAACCTATAAGTTATCAGTGACACATGGGGCGTGCATTTTATTTTAACTTTCCCCTTTTTACCCCTTAGTAGGTGCCTAAGCTGCAAGGTAAAACAATCCTTAAATATTCATACCTCAAATAGAAAATTAACTCTTCTGCCGGCTGCCATTAATATGTGTAGGCCTATATGCAATATCACAGCAGATCCCTGTCGCCTTCCCTTACATGGAATTCAATCCCAAAACTATCTACCAGTTTTCCAAACCTCTACACCAAGATATGTCTTCAGAATTCTTAAGGAATTAAATATGTATACACAGGACCGTGCCCAACACAGAGAGGTGAATTTATCAATAGGGCGGCAAAGGGTAACAACTTTTAAATTATTTCTCAGTGGTCGTACCTTCTTTTCGTGATTTCTGGATATGTGTAAGCTATATTCTGAAGTCAAAATCATCTTGATATTGCAATGGGTTCAAGACTTATCAAGGAATTATCAAAACGTATGTTACGGTTTTTCACCACATTAGTTTTTGAATTTCGACAAATAAAAAATTAGACAATGTGAGTTTTTTAAAACTTCATTCTGAAACATAAAACACCTAGATTACTAAACTGGTTTAACAATTGAGGATTTATTTAAAACACATTGCACCCCTTAATTTTCTAGTGCTCGACCCTGCACCTAAAGTAAATGTGTTGTTTGATCCAGAAGCTGCGGCTTTGCAAAATTCCTGGCTGCAGAATGCCAGCTTTGACGTGGAGGTATCACAGATCCCGCTGCCAGCTGTGGCTCCCGCTGTGGAAGAGGAAGTCCAGGTTTTGCATCTTGATAAAAAACGCAGCAGCAGATCTGCAAAGAAGCGTAAAGACAAAAGCAAGACTAAAAGGTGAAGGGTTACATTAAAGAGCCCATTTTTTTTTAAATATTGATTGACGGAGATAGTTGGACTTTTTTGGCGTACTTAAAATCTTGCACCCAAAGTAGTACCACATGATAACCTAGAATTATTTGTTTTGGTAATGCTCGTTGCAATGTTACTGTAAAACTTCAATTTTACGAAGCAGTGATTTTATGAGGCTGTTCTCGGGCACAATGAGACCTAACCCCGCTTTTACAAGTACTCAAATTTACAAGGCAGCAGTTTTAAGAGGTTATTCTTGGGTACCATGAGGCCTTGTAAAATCAGGGTTCAACTGTATTTTGTTGTATGTATAAACACATAAACACACATAAGATGGAATATTTATCATAGTTCACTGTAATTGTGTTTTTTTTTCTAGTACCTTGTAAATAATTATAATTTAAATTATTTTTTTAATAAATTTATTTATTTACCTATAATTTTGTAGGCTGAAATGATCAGGAAAGTTGTTTTTACTGCTGTTGTGTATTAAATGTATTAATGTATGTAGGTATGTTATGTGAAGTGTTCTGTATACCTACCAGTACTTTTCTGCTGAACATTGTTGCAGTGGGTTATTAATGCGTGTTTTTTGAGACACTATTGAACATGTTTTGAATGCACTAGTTTACAAAAAAATCAGATAGCAAAGGAGGGACATTGGTAATTTTAAAACTTTACTCCCAATAATAAATACTTTAATCTAAGCTATCAAACCAGCAATAACTGCTGTTTTCCACACTTGCATGTCAAGTTCTATTACACAAAACTACCCAGTGGCCCTACGTTTAACTTTGCTATAGATTTTAAACTGTAAAGTGACCTGGTGACCACTTAAATTTCCATAGTTTCAGCAGGACAAGAAAACAATGCGAGCCATTCTGTTCAATATGTTGTAAGTGTGTGAGAACAGTGGAGAGACTATTGTGCAGGCCCATACCAACAGAGATAGCGGGAAGAAGGGCTCTTCACCTTAAGTAAACCTGATGGGGCAAATTTTCTCACTCTAGTCCTTTTTCCTTCCCCATTTTTCTTCTTTTCCTACATTTTTATTCCAGAATGACACTGGACAGTCAAACCCAAAGTCTCGCCTCACATTGCAAGAGTTTTTTAATAGTAATAAAATCATCCCCCCCCCCCTCCTCAATAAATCTTATACAAAAGCTTGTTCAACCCAGACATGCTCAACAAATAGTTCAGCGTTGTTTCATTTCATGTTAATTTTAAAATAATGGGCTTGTTAACTTCCGGGTTATTAAGTCGTTTAACTAAATGAGTGGTCATCATTAAAATCAGTCTGTCTTCTGAAATTTTACCAAACTAAAAGCTTACAGAATTGATATGTGAAGTTGATGGGAATTTATTTATGGTGATACTGAAAGTATGGTTAGTAGTTACTGTATGTATGTATTTATTTGAATAATTCAACCAGGTAAACATTCTTTCAGAAAAGCGTACGGTAGCATTTTTGAATAGTACTTATCAAACCTAACATTTTAAATGCGTGGTTGCTAAAAATTAGAACTATGTCCTGCGGTTACTATTTAGAAAATATTATAATTTCTGTGATGTTACAATTTGTGTTTACTTTAGGAGTTATAAAGAACTTCACTATTCAAAAATTTGACTAAGTACTGTTTAACATTTTGCAAGTGACGTGCTTTACTGTGTCACATGCACTAGTTTTCATGCTATGAAACCTCTTTAAATTTTAATGCAAGAAATATGCAAAGCAAAATTTTGTGACTTGTGTAAGTTTTATCACACAGTATAAAGAAAATTTTAACCATGTGGTTAGAAATATTCAGTTGTTTGTTTCCTGAAGAATCATTACAATACTGGTAGGTATTGCTGAGATTAATATAATGAGTGTTGTTTTACATTTCCAGAAATGTAATGAAATTGTCTGTGACCACACTGCTAGTTGGAGCATTGTAGTGCATGCACTGCTTTTCTGCAGGAAGGTGACTGAACTTAGCGACAGTAGTACCAGCGAGCAATTCTTCTGGGAGGACCACAAAAGAGATAGAGCCAACCTATCTGTGCCAACGCTGTTCCGGCCAGCAGTCCCCATGTAAGTTGCTTGTGTGGCTGTTTTTTTGTGTATAAATTTGTCTATTTTTTCCCATCAACTATTGGGGTTTGGGTTTTGGTAAGTTGTTTGCCTTATGTTCTGACTGTACATAGTGTATAATTTTGGGAATTTGTAAATTACATTGAGACTAAATCATTAAATAGTGCATTTCGAACAATCCCGGTGAGCACTTCCAACTTTGAATCTCCCGTGCAGCAATTT
>PNEQ01001970.1:9669-21942 GCA_003012365.1 Medauroidea extradentata | reverse complement strand
ATACTAATAAATCACATCCTGTACACTTGGTTGGCTTTGTAAGGTTTAGTTGATTACAGGAAGTCTGAACCATCAACTTATCACTCCCCAAAAATATGGTACATTCCTTTGGAACAACGACGAGAATGACCTAAACACTGGGTACACCCCATTGGACCAACGACGAAGGTGCCCAAAAATCACCAATTACATCACCACATAATAAAACATCTTCTTCACATAACCCTTCTCTGCATAATACCCTTCCTTTTACAGCACTTCCCTTTTACATAAAGTTAACAGCCATCAACGGCCACGAGATGGTAAACAACACAAAAAATACAACCAGACCAAGCTTTTACAACAAACATTTTTATTTAGCCAAACCAAAACACACCAAATAAACCCTTGGGTGTCCTAGCCTGTTGCTACAAGTCGAGCAGTATAAACTGAAAAGTTGCAGCAAATTCATGAATATGTTATGTCACTCATTGTTATTTATCTTTTATGATTCTACATGATAAGACTTCAATAATTCGATCCATGTTCACAATATTAAACAAATTTATAAATAAACAAGTTACAACACTATCATGCTCAGTCATGATCACTTTAAATGGAATTTAATTCACTTGAAACCTTAATATTAATTCAACTTATGATAAACAAATATCATCATTAACGTAATTTATTACAGAACTCCAAACAGCAATTCACAAAAACAAGAGTAGCAAAGTACTTAGTAAATTAGCTTGTGTATCAAATACAAGTGTGGTATTTTCTTGGTGGTGTTTTCAAGGTTCAAAATAATATACAGTAGTGATAGTAAAATGTTACAATACAATGCTATTCTATCTCTGTTGTCACCTCAACTCTACAATGGTTACATCTCACTTGTAAGTATTACGTATATTCATTCTTCACTAAACATTTGTTGTACCCAATACATTTCACAAAAAAAAAAAATAGAAAACTTACGCTGTAATTTTACTACGTCTAGGCATACTTTATGGCACCACAACAACACTAAAAAAAAAAATTCAAACATTCCAAGAGCAATCAAAGCCAGATTAACATACACTTTTACCAAGGTAATTAACTACCAAGGTACACCTTTCATAACAAATTTAACTGACACCATTAATACTTCAACTACTTCTTATGATCAACCCTGAGAAGAACACTAATAATACCAAATGACTTTACCATTAATACAGTTGCTTTAATTGTTCAAATTAACCATATTCACCATCACAAATTTCCACAAAAAGAAAATAAGTTAAAGATATAATTGATTTATAGCAGTACCCAAATTTTCACTTCACGTTATCACCTTAATTACACTTGTAAGCATTAAATTTTTTTTTAACAAACTTCCAAAACAAAGCATATAATTACCTATTACTCATTAAATTTCAATTGTACTGGGAGGCTGCACCATAACTTCTTACCACTCAAACACCATTACTACTTCACAAATTCATACAGCAACATATACTCTATAATTACTTAAGGCGTACCTGTTTGCACCACGACGAGGCACCCTTCCACCAATTATAAAACAAATACCTGCCTATTTGCACCACGACGAGGCCACAACCACAATAAAACAAATATATGCCTATTTGCACCACGACGATGCCAACTTCAACACCAACAACAACTTCCTCAACACAGGGCCAATCTTATTTGCTCCACGACGAAGGCTCCCAAATCACCATAACATAACCTCACAACGTTGACGCTTCTTCTTACTTAAACCATGATTCATACCTCCATTCACACACCTTCTCCCACTACAGCCACTTCCTCCATTTACTACTCCTTTGCAGCACTCCCCGTTACATTTTACTAATTTAATAAACTCACAATTATATTAACCAGTTTCTAACCTCAAAATCAAAACATTAAACTCCTTGACCTCTTCCCGTTACCATAATTATCTATAATGCCTTATATTCATCAAACTTCAACTCTGGAACTTAACCACTACATTTGATTCCACTGCTGCTACACCTCAAGTACAGGTAAGTTAATCATTTTCAAACTTAATTTCTCAAATAATTATTATTTTCTCCACTGCTTTATTAACATCTGCGTAATTCACCTCTACTTGTTCATATTACCTTAACTTCAATATTTGTTTACATTAACATAAATTATTTCTCAAACCTCTGCATGAATCCATAATAAACCTCAGGGTTGACCAATGTCATGAA
The DNA here is from genome assembly GCA_003012365.1 of Medauroidea extradentata. Lineage (NCBI taxonomy): Eukaryota > Metazoa > Arthropoda > Insecta > Phasmatodea > Phasmatidae > Medauroidea > Medauroidea extradentata. The sequence continues at coordinate 19,744 of PNEQ01001970.1, read as the reverse complement.
ATTTCTAATCATGTATCTATACATCACCCAAGTTTTATTTAAAAAATTTAACATTTCAGTAACTTCTACCTTGCCCACAAGGTGAAAAACTATATAAACAAGCCTATTCAAGCTTCACAAAACATCAATATTCTTAACGTACTGAAGGTACTTAATTATATCATGTTGTCAACAACCTAGTGGTGCCATAACCCATATAATAGTTTTGATTAACTTGTAAAATGTTTTCATTAAAAAAATTATATACTACACACATGTTTTTGTACCCTGTCAAAAAGGTCCCTCACACCACATCATTCCTCTTGCTCCTCTGAGCACAACACAGGGTACACACTGTCAACCCTAACCTTTATCTTCACCTTTCCTCATGTCCACTCCTGCACCCCCCATCTCTCGACTCTTCTCTGCACCCCAACACATCTCTGCACCTCTCGTTTCACTGCACATGCTTTATTCGCCAGCTCCTCCTGGCCTGTAAACACATTACTCAGGTGCCATTCCTGCACCCCCCACTGTTCTACCTCTCTCACCTCAATAACGCCATCACACCCTTTCTCTGTCCCCCAGAATGCTCTGTCCATTTCCCATTTCTATAGTCTCACCCCCCAGTTACTAATAAATTTGCCTTTTCTTAGTCTACTCTCATTCTTTATACAGTCACTGTCCTGAATCACCTTAACTACATACTCGTGTGAAACAACATTGATTTCTTTACTTGGCCTAACCTCATCTTTACCTTCCTGCACCTGTGTCACTGTCTGTTCCTTTAGGTCTACATCTACAACCTGTTCTGGTCTGTTTAACACTTCTGCACAACTCTTAATTTCCTTTTTCAGCTCTTCTTTACGCTCCTTAGCCTCCCTCCTCAGTTCTCTAATTTCACCTATCAGTTCTTTTGCTACTCCTACTATTGTCCTAGTCTGTGTTTCTATTATTGCCCTAGTCTGTGCCTCTAACATTTCTTTTACTAAGTCTAATAATTTTTTTCCTGTAGCCTGCCACATAAATCCTATTCCAGGAGAAGCAAGCTAAGAGGCTACTAGAAATTTAAATAAATCCAAAGAAGGCAAAAATATAAGAAAAGTTTACTTAGAAAAGTTGCTTGAAATTAAATTAGCTTTGAAATGAGTCCAAACACGATATAAATCCGATAAAATTGACATGTAAAATTAAACACTTTTCTCTTGCTTTAAAGTTAAATTTAAAATTAAAAAGAAAATTTTAATGTAAATTTCTCTACTCACATCCCCAATTAATAGGTTGGATCCCACCGTATACATCTTTATACCTGGTTAAGTTGGCTTACTTAATTTGTTATTAACAACAAAGAAAAAAAACATTAATTAAGACAAAAAAATTGAAATTACTGTATGATAAGAGGCCAAGTAAGTGCTACGTGCCAGTGCACGTCACACTACACAAACTTAATTCTGAGAGATATAATTCATGCATCCTAGCAATACCCAAAATAATTACCAGGGAATATTGTTAAATAAAAATTGATTCTTCTTGCATGGGGAAAATTATTTCTCGCAAGTTCGTAATCAATTTAGGGTTTCGTGACTTATTGAATGCATAAATACTCTACTCTGTCTGCTATTTGAATCTCTCAAGGTAAAATTTTACCTTGCTAAGGCTGTCCTCGTGGCTTAATATAACCACCCTTTGCCACATGATGTGTCAGATGAGTTCTTCTGAAACACTTGGCAGAAAAGTTTTAGTATAAGGCGCACTTTCACGTAATGGAAAATGAGCCCTTTCACTCGAGTTAAACCCATTAGCGGCCAAATATTTTACTAAGGTGAACTACTATTTCAAGCTAATGTTAGTCTGAAGGGTGATACGATTTGAAGCTAGCTCTATGGTACACAGTTGAAAAAATAATGGAGCCTTCACACTTCAGAAAGAAGCCTAGCGCTCACTTCCTTTAGAAAGTTAAATGTCTCCAATCTTGTGCAATGTCACTTCACTAGAAAAATACCCAGCATCCTTAGCGTTTTTGAGTGCAAATCAATAAAATTGAAATCGATGACATTATGGCAATTTTACACAAAAAGGTTACTTAAATAATTTCCATAAAATCACATGCTGATTCAAATGAGCCCAAACACTATTAGTTCATTATAAAATTGAATACTTGTGTGGAAGTCAATACTCCCTTATGGCCTTGTTACGGAGTTTTGCAGTGATTTCGAAAATATTTTTTCATTGCTACCTAATACTCATACCAAAATTTTGCTGCACAGTTTTGACACTTATATATTATAATTTGTAGCTGAATTTTTTTTTTAGAATTATACTGAACTGTTTTTTAGATTTAATTACCCAAAGTACCACGTTTTTTGTCGTGAAAATAAGCAAAGATGAAGGAAATTATTTTTTTGCTGGCTAATGGTACATTATTTTAAAAAACGCGTCCACAGTATTGTGCATCGTGTGATTGCACATTGACTCAAATTTTTTCAAAACTTTTGGTTAAAAAAATTTGAGTTATTGGCACCAGTCTGAAAAAACTCAGGAACAAGCCCTTAAGACTTATGGTTTTTGTTACACATACAATAACTTAACAAACATTACATGGAAACAGAATTATGTAGCCTACTATTCTTTTACTCTTGCATCCTGACAGTAGTTGTGGTACGTTATCAATTATGAAATTGACTCACGGCTCACCGTTATTAGTCACACATGATATTTAATTAGTTTTAGCGACAATGCTGGTTTAGTACGCTTTACATACTTTTGGTTTCAACATAGACATACAACTTGTTCGAAAATAGAAAATACACATAGAAATCTTCCTTTAAAGACAGTAAATTAGGAATTACATCAGACAAAGAATCATTATTTTAAATTGATAGTGTTGTCTCTGTTGTTACTGAGCACTGAGTTTTAGCCAGGGTTGCAAAAGCACATCATTAAAATTATGCACATAAACATTGTACTCTTCTCCTGGTATGTTGAGAGTTGCAACCTAGACTTAAAATAGTGACATCAAACGAAACGTAAGCATAAAAAACAAACAAATTATAGGGTAGTACACCTAGGCACCCTACAATAAACAACATTATTTCCTACTATAAAGTTCAACCTATCAGGTAACTGGTTATAATATTGTAATGTCTTTATATAAAGTTGCATTGTGCTATTTAGTCCATTATATAAAATAAAACACTAATTTGGTTAAAGTGTGGCAAGTTAGGACTTGTGAAATATTCTTCTTAAGGGTTTTTCTCTGGAAATTTTTAATTTCAGACTTTAGGACAGTAAATGATTGTGTACTTGCATAATTTTAAGTATCAAAACATTACTACCTAACAGAAAATGTTACATAAAATTTAAGTTATTTTCGGCGTACTTGAGAACCTAACGTCTGGATTTAACACTGGGAAAATGTGACTTCAATGTAGTGGTTTTATATCAAGTAGTGTTTTCCAGTAACGCAACACAACTTTATAGGAGGACTTAGTTTACATTGGTTGTGGCAATATGTGTAGCTTTTTAATTCCTCGTACTGTCTGTCTTTAGGTTCTGGAACCTACCATACTTAAGGGGCCGTCTATCTCATGCTTAAAATGTCTTGCAGTGCCTTTGTAAACAGTTTTTTCTTCTAAACCATTACATGTGTGCCCATTCTGCCAATGTACGAAAAGAAAACTCACTTCAGATGAGGTTGGAACCTCATTGTTCAGACTCCATGTTCATTAAAAATATAGTTTCTAACCCTCTCAAAATAGCTAAAAATGGCCTTTTCAGACTACCGTACTTAAAAGTGTACTAACCGGATGTATGTGAAACTCAGATTGAGACGTGCACTGAACTTTGCTACAGACTTTCCACCGATAAAATTATATGGTCACTGCTTAATGTCCCTTAGTAAAAACGGTTTGGCGGGAAGCTTGCTCGCTAGTTCAGAGCTTGGATCATTGAGGTGATGCGGCAATGTCTCCGTCATGTCTGAGCCACTAACGTGCAGGTAGGCAACGCCCTTAAACCTATAAAGCTTTCAGCTACAAAGTAGAAATGTTAAAGAAGTAATGCCTCAGGTTAGGATTTTTTTTTAAGTACAGTAATCTTCTTGTACTGTCTAAATTTTAACATTACAATTTAAACATAAAAATTCACAGTAATTTTCTTAGTTGAAGTGATATGATGAAATTTCATCTACCTTAGTGCACATTTTGAGTTTTCTGTAACACTTATGTATTGAATACAGTTGTGCCGTATTTTCTTATAACATTTACTCTCTAATTAAATTCCATTGCTTTAATCTTGGCAGGCACAGTGCGTGCAAAGCTGTGATCCTAAAATTTGTTGTAGATTTAAACGTGGGAGCCAAATTATCCTTGGACGGATGGCCTCAGAGAAACACACTGCGGGGAAGGTTCGACGGAAGGACCGCTACCATGTGCGGGTGCAGCGGCTCAGCAAAGACATCTCTCAGTCGAAGGAGGAGGTTGAGCTCTCTGGCAGGACTGCGGAGTACAACAAGGCTGTCTCTGACAATCCGCAGGATGTAACCACTTGGCTGGCATACTCTCGTTTTCAGGTATGTATCCAGTAGGTGTACGCTAACAAGACTGGATTTTGTTTCTTGGACATACTTCATTGTGATGTAGATGTCAGTAAAAAAAACTAAAGATAATAGAAAAACGTAAGCAAGCAGAGTATGCTTTTGTTAATATGATACATACACAAGTCAAAGAAAACTAAAGATAATAGAAAAACTTAAGTAAGCAGAGTATGCTTTTGTCAATATGATACATACACAACATAAAATTCCATAAATGGAATCAGGTCAAACAAAAGCAAGGACAAACAGACAAGAAATGTAAAAAAAAAATGCAAGACGATCACCAAGGCAGGCGACTCAGGTTAAGGTCTGTATTGGCAAAGGGACAAACAGATGAACTGTATGACCCACAAAATAAAAATACTCCATAACAATAAGGCAAAACAAAACCAGTAATATATCCAACACAAACAGAAAACATGTGACACAACATTGAGATGAAACAAAAACACAGTAGTTACCAGACACGAACAATTAAAACAAGCGACACAATGATAAGACGAGACAAAAACAGTAGTTTTCCATACAGTAGAACAACGTTTTGGGAACTAGAATCTTGCCTGTCATCACAGGGTTCTGGAACCTGTGTCGCACTCATGTTCCTTAACCCAGTGTGTGTGTATCCACTAGGCACTAGTTATTTTGTCCCCCATGAAATATTGGTGACGACGGGTTTCTGTACAAGAATAATAAACGCCGGTCCAGATCTCATTTACAGTGAAATCTCGTTATAAAGAGTATGGTATATAACATTATCTGTCCCATAACAACAGCTTTATAATGCACCAGCTCTCCATAACACATGTAAAATTATTTGGATATAACAGCAATCTGCTATAAAGACAGTTTTTGTTGCCATTTACAGTTGTTGTTATAGTGAGATTCCACTGTATTCCTCTTGTTTGACCACCGGAACTGAACGCTGAATGATTGACCCTGGATGCCCTGCTATTCCAAAAATTTCTGAGAGCTCCCTATTGCACCGCTGTCTAGTTGCACTCCTGATCCTGTTAGGCTCTGTAGGTGATAAAAACCAGTTCCACGGCTGTACAGCCACTTACATTCCCGCTCGGGAGGACAAAGTAGGGGGTGGAGGGGTGAACATCTAGCCACGCCTGCCTGCGCATGCCGCTGTCTACCTTTTTACCCCTCTCTCAAGGCTCGCTGGCTACACATATGCGTGCCACTACACACATGTTTTAAATACAGTAATGCCGGCACATGGATGTAAATCCCTTGAGTGCCGGGGAGGGGGGGTTGCCCAAAATAGCTAACCTGTGGTGCCTATGAGTAATTTTTACATAGGTTTTTCAGCAACTTCTGAAGCAAGAAAGCCTAAATGGGTGTTCTGGGAGGGTTTGTTGAGAGCGCACAACTCACATAATTAACTCTTTCAGCAAGTTCGCTATCCATTCCTTTCCAAATAAAATGGTTTCCTATCGTTTCGATGGTTTTTCGTACACCTAAATGGGCTCCAACTGAAGATGAATGATAGTATTTAAATACCATGGGCCTTAAATGTTTAGGTAAAACAATCCTATTCTGATTTCCACAGAAGGTCTTACAATGTGAACACCTTTTATTAAGAGGTAAGGTTCTCTTCCGTGCCAGAATTTAGATTTTCAATAATTTTGTTCAATTCATCATCTTAACTTTGATGTACCAAAATGTCTTTATATGCTAACTGGAAATCAGTTAACAAAATGTTACAAGGAGCTGAGGGTTCTAGGAACTGATTTCTTTTGGCCTTTTCAAACATACGTGACAAAGCATCTGTTACAACATTTTGCGTTCCTCTAATATGTTGTACCTTAAATTTGAAGATGGAAATCCTCATTTCCTAGTGACCTATTTTGCCCAATTGGCGTGGGTGAGCTAGGAGCCAGGACAAAGCTTGGTTAACAGTTTCTAATAAAAATTCAGAATGTTCTAAATACTGCCTAAATTTCTCAATTCAAAATACAACTGCGGTACACTCTAATTCATTGATACGAGCGAATCAGAAGCATCAACATACTTATTGTAAAAAAGTTTGGTAATTAAGAGTGGTATCATCATGAGCACTTTCATTGATACGAGCGATTTAGAAGCATCAACGTACCGTGTAAAGTGTTTATTTTTATAAGTAAACATAGTAAATACAAGTGTGCGTGAAAATTGCTTTGCACAGTGTGAGATACTGTATGGTAACAGTGGAAATGCAGTTGCTGCTGTCGTGACTTGCTTGACCTCGATTGTTATGGACACCATCTTAGTACTGCATGAACATGAGACTCTGGGTTTGAGCTAAAACACAGCCTATAACTGCAGACTGCCCTGTATCCTACGAGTCGACGCGATGGCTTTCACCACTGCGCCAGGAGTTCTGGGTTGCAAGTAACACAAAAATTCCCCTCTGACTTGATGTGCACGTTGCATAAGAAAGGAATTAAAATAATATTTGCAACATGAAATATCTAGGTTTGGTTATTTAACGTTCTTTTATAGTAGGTAGTTTACAAACGTTCATGGTTACAGGTTACCTGGGTACGTGGCCTGGAAAAGTGTGTACTACATTAATGAACAATAATAATGATGCACATAGTAAATAAAAGCGGGAGCGCGGCATCAAGTAGTATGATAAAATAAACATCCTGCTTTACAGTGAGAAAAAGGGGTAAGGCAAGCTGTGGCCGAACGCAATATAGATACAAAACACACTGACGGCGTGAATGCAATGCGTCACACTTTAGGTATTGTCCAGTCACTGCAACGCATACATGCAAACTTCATTCGGATCACTTTTGAACACCTTGAGTTGAAATCTTACACTACACATCATAACCCAAGTAATTTCATAATCTTCTTGTGTAATTTTGTATTCTTACGTGTTTTAATTTTAACCGTAAGTTTTCATTTTGGCAAAATTTATTTAAGAATGAATAAATAAACTTTACTGTACTCAGTTAGAATCATGTACTAAAAATTGTAATTGCTGTTGTTTTGAATACTTCGCAAAATTTCGCCAGCAAAGGTAATATGGGACAGCCGCTCCTATTTTGTATGTCCAATTATAAGACATTGGTGGAGCATTGTTCATTTCAACCAATCACAAGTGACCTATCAGTGCTGTTCATTTTAGTTGCCACCTCGAAAGACGGCCATTTTTGTTTTGTTTAACTTACGTTTTGCCATGCGTTAGCGAGTGAAAATGGTAACATCATAAACTAATGAAGATCATAGAACAAATAAATTGTTCAATATGGCGCCTAATAAACGTATGCCTATAATTTTTGGCAGTCTACTTTATAATAGAACAGAGATGTTAACCAAGGGTGAGTAGCACTGGTGTTATTCCCATCCCATGTATCATGTCAATAACCTCAAGAATTGCTTGTTTATGCAAACATTTGGTTATAATGACAGATAATTACAACAGTTTTTTGTGCTATTATAAACTCTCGTAGTAATGGGATTCCACTGTAATTTGAAATGGTCATGCAAACATGAAACAAAGACTGGAGACTGTTTTGAAATAGTTTGTAATTTCAAAAAATAAAAATATGTGTAACTGTACTTTTTTTTAAATGTGATATTAGAAATTGTAACATATTGCATGATAAGGCACTGTGAGCACGGAATGTGATCCTTCTCGAAGGTGAACAGACGACACAAATGTAGCTTTGTGGTGCAGGAAGAAGCATGCCGAGGTGGGGTAAGGGTGACTGCAGAGCGTCAACTGGCCATTCTAGACCGGGCACTGGCTCTCAACCCCGACAACACGGCCCTACTGCGAGAGAGGGTCTTAGTGGCTGACCAAGTGCTGCCTGCGGAGACGCTTCAGGAGCAGTTGGCTGCACTATTAGACAAGCAGGTCACCAACCAGGTACATAAGCCATCTTCCTTCTTCCTCTATACCTATCTTGTATGATGCAGCCACGAGCATAGTGTGCTGAGTGCTCAAGAACGTTGATATCTACGTTCGTATTAAACACAATATTTTGGACATAACACCATTGCATCACTAATGCATGTCATTCCAGAAAACCATGAGTAATACAAAAAATTAATAAAAGACGCAAAGTTTGGCTGTAGGAAACACATAGACCTCCGTAAACAGAATAAATAGAACCTTAAAAATCCCATAAGCAATTATAGTGTGTCAGTCCTTGACAATATATTAGGTATAAGCAAAGGTTTAAAAAATAATAAAACAAAAACCTAATAAAACTGAGATAATATCAGACACCACAGTTAGCATGGACAATTATCGAGACAGTAACAATGCTGCACACACAATATAACAAAGACAATATCACAAGCATATGACTAGGTGACACATTAGTAGCAAAAATTAGCATATTTTTTTAATGTTTGTTGTAGTGGTGCCTACTTGTACCTAATCACTAGTATTATTGTTTATGTTGCATATTCTCAAAGTCCACTGTATGACATGCGGTAGACAGAGAACTCTTGCCACAGTGTATAGTATGGGCTTCGAAAGTGTACAAGCGCATGGAAATTACGGTTATAAAAAGTCAAACTTCTGTGAAAGGAACTTTTACTTTGGCGCAAAAACATCAGACATCACAAAACAAAAATACTCCACCTGTTGGCTACTCAAATAAATAGGTTAAAACTGCATGTTACATTATTCAAATGGAGAAAGAAAGAAAAAAAAAACATTTCCTTCGGGGCCTGCGTACATCACGTCCAACCGAAATGCCTCTGCAAAAACTTGCGCCCAATCACCACGACGTTAGTTTAACAAAAGCATCACAACTGCTTATTAGCAGTGTTGAAAAGAAAGCAAAGCTAAGCAATTTAGCTTGTTAAACAGTTCTCTCTATCACATGGGCCACCCAACCACATGGGTAAACCCCTATCTCACGAATGCAGCTCTGACACGTCTTCATCGCTCGACTGGTCGAGCAGAACTGGGGAGAGTCCAAGGCAAAAGTAAATTAAATTCAAACAAAATAGTGAAAAAATTATGTTTTCATTAGAGCGTATTACAGTAGAACCCTGTTATAATGTTTCTCAAGGGACCAAAAAAATATTTACACTATAACTTGGAAAACATTATAACAGGGTAATTTCCTATTATAAAACAGTTTTAGGGACCAAAATAAGGTAGCATTATAGCCAGGAAAACATTATAAGTGGGAACACTATAAGAGGGTTCTACTGTAAATACGGTATACTCACGTTGTGATGGGTCCTCCGTCTACGTTGCAGTGTTGTTATTATCTAGAAGCTGGTTTTTGAGGTTATGATGTCCCTGTTCGGGCTGTCAGAATGTGATGGGGTTTCCCTCTTTCTTTTCTCGTTGTTATTTAGATGTGTGGGAGGTTACGTCGTTCCTGTTCGGGACGGCAGAATGTAGTGGGGCTGATTCTTCTACGTATGTTGTTTGTTTGTTTATATGTTGGACGTAACTCTCCTCCGTTGCTATTACAAGTAGTTAGCCGGCAAAAAAAAACAAAAACACAGCGAGCTGATGTAGAGGCGGTGCCTATTATA
>PNEQ01001969.1:11307-44914 GCA_003012365.1 Medauroidea extradentata | reverse complement strand
ATATATATATATATATATATATATATATATATAATGTATACAGGTAACTACTTGCTCCAAGTCCATTGGGGCATAGAGACGTAATGCTAAATGATAAGAAAATTGCAAAAAAAAAAAAAAAATTCAAACAATGCATTTATTTCTAAGACCTAAATTGTTTTGTAGATGGTATAAAAACTTTTAAACACTATTCTCAGGATTTACAAATATTCACATTTACCGAATTTGATTATGTGTTAGTAACGTTAATAACTACAGAATCCAGGTAATGAATTAAGATTATTGGATTTGTAACCCTATTTATTTATTTAATTTTATAGATGACATATTCAGCCACTATAATTTCATATTATGAAAATTAATCCATTGATATCTTACTATAAAAATGTAAATTAAAACTGACCTCACATTGCAGCCAACTTAACATATAAAAAAATTTAATGAGAATTTTACAAATTAGGGTAAAAAAATTACAAAAAAACTGCAACGGATAAAAAAAATATGTTACTTTTGAAAACAAATATCAGAAACTTTTTAACACAACATATCAGTAAGTTGTGCTGACATTAACGTGGACTTTTAGATCTTCTTGAGCATTACAATTGAGTCGGTGTTCTTCAAACTCTCTGACAGGCTATTCCACAAGACAGAAGCACAATAAATGAAAGACTTTTTATATATTGACATCTTGTGGTGCAGTATTGCAAAGTAATGCTTGTTTCTCATGTTGGGCCAGTTTCTTGTGAAGATAGATAGATTAGTTTTTTTTCGACAATAGTAATTTATTCATGTGAGTAATAAAATAGTGCAATCTTCTGTGTTCCATGTTCAACCACAACACATTCTAAATACATTTTAATAATTTCAAATGTGTAATATTTTTATTTCAATAAAGTTACATTTAATTATTTACTTGCATGGTAATTGCAACCTTATAGATCATTTTACATTGTGTGAATCTTCTGCATTACATTATGTTTTCACATTTACTGAATCAACGTTTGTTAATTAAAAATACTTTTTTTTTACTAATTAGCCATACTGTGGGGCAGTTTTTCCAGTGGCGAGTGATCATTTATGTGACCCACAGATATTTTTTTACCTCATGCAAACTAGAGGCATATTTCAGAATCAAACACAACTTTCGTGAAAGTGATTTTTTTACTCCACGAAGCTGTACTCTCAGTGACAAGAAATGTGTTTTTAAATGTGATGATACTAATCACCTTTGGTGTGTACAAATTTCATTCCACGCAGACCATTACTTTATCCACCATCAGTAAATACTTAGCTCTACGTATAGTATAGCCAAATTTTATTTTAAAAATTCATAACTCTTAGCCGGTTGTGGATCAGATTAAATAACATTGGTTAATTTGGTAGGTTTTGGGCCCCCTCTATCACCCGCCTCTTTGACGTCTACTCCCGGAACATACTGTGTGTGTGTCTACATATACACACACACACAAAGAAATAATTTGAACTTGCAAACATGTTTTACTTCATCTTCGTATGTTGCATATGACTTTAACATTCTGTATGCTGCGATAGCAGACACGCTTTTCAAGTTGATAGGATAATATTATTTAATTTTTACTCAGGGACATCATTTGGGTCTACAGGGGGGGGGGGGGCAAATGCCTCCCTCTGGATTTAGAATTTTATGTGTATAAATATATATATATTTTTTTGTATTTTTAAATGTAAATAATGCTAACTTAAGGACATAAAACTGAAGTTGTATTATTAAAGTATCTAATTTATACATGCTTAATTAATAAAAAAGACGCAACAAGGTCACTGTCGCCGGAAAACAAAATCTTTCCCCCCCCCCCCCACCCCTAGAAAAACCTGAAATGACGCCCCTGTTTTTACTTCATTCCCTCAGCAAGAGAAAGAGATATAGCATTGTGTGTGTTGCAAGTAGCTACTTTTATATCAAAATTACCCAAACAACACAGACATTGCTTGATAAGGGAAGATACTATTTGCCAGGTATACAGGTAAATTAAATTACAGAGAAAAAAATAATTAAGAACCAACAGTGTGTATAGCTTCTCAGAAATCTCTTTTCATAACAAACAAACTGTAAGTCAGGTAGAACTACCAATATTAATAACTTGATAATTTATGGTAGTTAGTGGGAAGGGAATTTATAATGTTACGTTGGAAAGCACAAACCCCCTTCACACCGCTACATCCTTAAAACTGTCTAAATTTAACTATAGCATTTATTTTCTGAGTCTTAAATAGAGGGGCAGTGTGATGTAATATTTTCTGAGCCTTAATAGAGGGGAAGTGTGTTGTTGGCCCCCAAATTTAATTAGCTAATTAGTGGCATTTAAAATTTGGAATAAACAATTTTTAGTGCAGAAAAAATTACACCAAACGAATAACTAACACTGTGAATATTTTGATACTGTACTGGTGATTTGTGGAGATAGAGGCAATGTGAAGCTGCCCATCTGAAAAGTTTGATAAACTAATTAATAGAAACAGTGGTGCACACAGGTTTTGTGTTTTGAGGGGTCCAAATACTTTTTTCTTAAATGTATCTAGAAATAATGTTTGTGTGTTGCAGGGTCCGGGGATCCTCCCCGAGAAAATGTCAGTTCCTAGGTGCAAAATGGTATCAAAGCAGTTTTTAAACCTAAATATACAGTGGGCAGAAATTTAAGTATTTTTAAGGGTGTAATTGATGATTTTATGCCACGAACTTAAATAATTTTAAGAATTTTTTTATCATTTTGTCCAAATGTCATTACTTCAATTTATTTAGTAATAATTTTGTGAGTATGCTCAGTCATGGCAACTTACAACAGAACCAGAAAAAAATGCTAGTACAACCGATCACTCCTGATATTCTATATGCAGTAAAATCATTGGCTATGTAATACTCTTACTATTTTGCAAACATTTGAATTTACATGCAAATTTAGTTCAAATTTCTGCAGTAAGGTACATAATTCAACTTTATATTTAGAAATTTCTCTATTTACATACTAACATTTCTAAATATTCTCTATTCAGTTAAGGCAGCAATTTAATCTAAATTGATCATTAATGTCAAAAATAAAATTATACTGGGCTGCACGAAGATGATTGAGAAAAAAATTGATCGCAGGCTTTTGCGGCCGTTGTCTGCATTTTCTTTGCTTGTGGGTGTAACGCGGCTCACACCCACAAGCAAAGAAAATGCATGTTGAGAAAGAAGTCAAAGTTAAAAAAAAAAAAAATTGTACACTAAAATAATCTATACTGATGGAAAATATAATTTATAAATTTAAATAATCCTTAGTTGATATTTATACCTGGCTACCAAACCTAAATCTCTGTTAGACTATTAAGGGGAAGAAAATACATTAACTATGTTTTAAATTATTCCTCCATATCTAGCTAACTCTATATATATAGTTCGTACATGCTTCAAAATGATGACTACGTAAACTGTAGAAAACTGTTTCAGGACTTTTCTAAATTCTACTCACATAAGATGAAAAGGCAGAAAACGTGGGTTTATACTAATTGTTTACATAGCTGGAACCAAATGGACTACTTAAAAAAAAAAAACTTGTGTAGTTTTTAATTAATATTGACGTATATCGCCGTCGAAACCATTAAACTGTTAGATATGTATGGCATTTTTGCTTAAGAACGATTCATACCACTTAAGTTGTCTGGAAAGTAATATTACAGATTTTTGAAATTCAACACTTACGGAGGTGAAACGTGTTTTCAAGTCTGAGACACCCATAAAATATTCTCACATGTTATTCAATGGTTTTTCTAAATTCAGTCTCTACGGGAATGAAAAGATGTGGAATGTGTTTTAGAATATCCTCGATATCAATAGGTAGGTAAGTGGGCTTTACGTCCGTTCGACAGCGAGATCTTTAGAGACGGTGACACACAACTTGGACAGAAGTTAGGAGAGGAATCCGCCATACCCAGGTCCTCCCGAATGCAAGACCGCATTACCGCTGTGCCGCCTCGCTCAGTCATTTGAGATATTAAGTTACTTTTCACTTCGTGTTGATTTTTAGATAAATAGTTGTAAATATATTTCAGGATACTTCTAAATTCGAACTCTAAAGGTTGATATAGGTTTTTTTTAATAAACAGTCAATTTAGCTGTATAAACATGATTTCGTCTTAATTTTAAGCTCAATTTGATACTTCTACAAATGTCTGTCTACGATACGTAATTTAAAATTTTTCGAAATTCAGCCCCTAAAAGGATTAGAATATATTAAATTTGTTTTTGGTTTGGCAATGATATATACCTAATTAGTTGAAATATCAAGGTGTTGGTTGCTTCAGAATTATGCATACGGAGATATCTGAACAAAAGTTATGTACGTTATTTACTGGATAAAATAACTTAACTAACAAGGGAGGGAGGGAAACTTAGTTTTTTGTAAACTTCCAAGACAGGCGATCTGAAAAACAAATAAATAATTTAAACCGGGGTTACATTTTGAAATTCTGTCGAGATGTATTGTCGTACAACCTTTTATGTATCTCAAGAATGAATATTTATTTATTGTACGGTATTTGTTATCATGAATACTTTCGACGTTACATGGAGCAGGCGGCCTAGAGTTTATTTCACCATTCTCTATTAAACCTGTGTGCAATGATAAAACTCGCTGAAAACAGTTCTCTCTTTATGCAGAAGATAGTCTGAATATAATTTATAACCTCCGCCCTTTCTCATTTTTCCCATGGTGTGTGTAAATTCCTGCCATAGTCAGAAGTATCTATTTTAATTTTGACAGTATAGTAAGGGTAGGGACTTTTAATGACACAAATTTAAGGGGGTACAACTTATATATTGTACCCCACCCTCAGAATTTGTAGGGGTATAATGTAACACTGTATACAGTCTATGCTAATTTTGCTTGTTAGAGACATTGACTTAACTTCATTTTATTCATGTTATTTTTAACCACTCATAAGAGCAAGTCCTAAACTAAACCAAAACCTTCATTTAGAAAGTTTTTTCATAGAGTAAGCATTGGTAAAAATAATATTGCGTGCATCACCAATTAGACACATGTTATCTTATAATTGAAACCTAAAGTCGTTGGCATACACACAGTTGTTGCTAATCGAAAATGATAAATGAGAACACAAATTAAAAAAAAAAAACTGTAGACTAGGTTGTTACAGTTGCTGTTTCCTATTTTATTCTGCGGCATAGTAATAAATTTCTTGTAGTATAGAAGCAAATTTAAGTGCAATTTTTTTTTTGTAAAATACCTAATATTTTCAATTTCAATTTTAAAACACTCGTGGTTTTGTTCTCTATTGCTACAATTGCAAAAATAACCTGCATTTCATTATGTTATACACAGAGCTATATTACGAATTGTATTGCTTCTAGGTGAGTGTGGTGTGAAACCACCCACCCCAGGGAAAATATTTGAAACTAACTATCAAAACTAGGGTTGAATTGTAATTTTTGACATAAACCAGTCTTTAATTTATATAAGAAACAGGGAGTGCACCACAGTATTTTACATAATACACATTCTCTTTAGTAATTTTATTTGTTTGTGGGCCAGGTCCTGTAGGCAGTGGCCTAAATAGCGAGTAAACTGGGGGCCCAGCTTTTACATTTCACTTTTACTGATAACCAAACGATACAAAGTTATTCTTCCCGTAACCTCTGGTTAATAAGAATACTTGCATGAATACTTCTGAAGTTTCCCTAAAATACTGCTAGTACTATGTTTACGTGGGAAGGTAACGTGTACAAAAAGAGTGTCACTTTTTTCCTCCTAAAAGTTCATAGCGTTTCTCTCCGAGAAAACTTCTGTACTACTAGCTGGCAGGCATCTCAGCATACACAAGTTTTCTCTTAAGAATTTCAAAATATTTATCTTTTTGTATGTTAAATAATTTACAATGCCTACGTACAGACAAATTAATTAAGATTTTCACATGCATTTGACTATCTTAAGTGGTTTTCAAATACGTAACAAGATAAGCCTGCATGTAAGGTAAAACTTCAGCTCAAGGCAATCAAACACTTATAGTTATCGGAGTAGTTTCCAAGCATCTGATAACTTACTAGAGTCAACGCTGCTCGAGAGTACGGTAAGCATTGCTAGCATATATTAAGTCCACGCTCAGAAGTTTTACAGAGATTTTAAAAATGTTATTTTTAAATCAACATAATGTTCACATCCCTGCATTGTTCTGTCACAAATGTACCACAATTTGTAGGTGTTTTTTTTTTCTTCGTAAGAAACCTCGTAGATTTTAGATTTTTTCACCCGAAGTATCGCTGATTTTGTTATGAAAACAACACAAAATCAAGAAAAATAATATTTTGCGAACAAACTGTGCATTATTTTGCAAAACGTCTACATATAATTGTGCATCATATGATTGATTTTAGTTCTGGATATCTTCATTGTATTCAGTAAAAAAGTCTTAAATATTTTACACCAATGTGGGGAAAAAAAATCTACCATGGCCAAATTGGTGAAGAAATAAGCACTACGTAAGTGAAAATAAGAAACATAAATAAAATAAAGCCTAGGTGCTGTTGTTGCATTAAGTAAACTATTTAGAAAAAGTATTAAATAAAAAGGCTTGTTTTGAATTCTCATCATTTTTAGGCCGTAAATTGCTTGCGGACATTTAGGCATAAGGTTGCGATGGGCATACCACTGTCACGGAACTGAAAAAATCCACCCAATTACAACAAGTTACTTAACAAAAACAGCACTCTGGAGGAATTGGGTTCGATCCCTGGCTCTGGCCATCCTGATTTCACTTATCTACGGGTTCCTGAAATCGCTCAAGATGAATGCTGGGAAGGTTTCTTAACAAATATCACTGTTAAATCCTCTCCCAGCTCCTGTCATTGTAGCAAGTTGTGGGTCACAGACTCTAATGACTTTGTTGTCTACGAGACTTAAAAACACTTACCATACCATACCATACTTAACATAACTGCCTATTGGATCACGTGTTCTTCAGATGAGATGACTCATAGGTAATGTTGGTCAACCAAGTGGTTTGTTGCTATAACGACCACCTTTTTTTAATGTGCATCCTACACAGCGTGGAAATTAAAATTGGATCAGTTGTGTCTTAAAGGTGTTCGCCTAATGGCCATGTGTTCGTCTGAGAGAGGCACGGCACTAAGGAAGATTTTGACCGGCTCATCTGGTGTGGTATAATCTCTACTGCAAGACACTGAAACTGCATGCAGTGATAAAGTAGATCACTCGCCTTGCTGACACTTTCAGTAGTGCCCCCCATAATTTTATTAGTGGAAAGTTTGCATGTTTCTAGAGTAGTTTGATACGAATCCCATTTCAGATATAAGAGGTGGAAACAGCTGTTTTTAGCCATTTTGAGGGGTTCCGAGATGATTTTTCTAGTTGACATCATGCTTTGAAACTACCTTTACATCATTGTTAAAAGTGTTTTTTTTGTACATTGACACAATGGGTACATGTGGAATAGTTTTGTTAAAAACGTAGTTACGAACACATTGCAACACATTTTAAGCGTGTGGTTAGGTGGTGGTTTTAAATATAACTTTCAGTGCTTTTTCTGTATCACATATTTGTTGCTTGAGTGGTGTAATGTGAAGCAGATTATATATGCTGATTAGTAAGCCTGTAACATTATTTCTCTTAGTCATCGTTAGTGGAAATACAAGAAAAGTTGAGAAACAATATTTTGGCCCTCGCAATCTATATATGCGAGCACTATTGTATATTGGCGGATCTCACTTCCAATGGTAATAACCAATATTTCAAGTGTCGTATGTATACAATATTTAACTGTATGTAGCCAACCGCTGTTTCCAAGATATTACAGGATAATATATAAGTATACTTTTAGGACAGCAATTGGCTACATATATGATACGGCACATATTCTTGCATGTGCCATACTTATTTTTTCATCAATGTTTTGTAATAATGGTATGCATTAAATTGTTAATGGTCCTTGCTTTACTGTGTCCTTTTAGTGACATTTCAAATCAATGGTCCTCGTAAGTGTAGTGTCCGTCCATGCCGATACACAAATTAATATAAAAAGAAAAATTTATTTGGAACAATATTACATATGTGATTGTACTTAGTTGCCAGCTCTCGTCACTTCACAAAAGAGTAGTTTTCAAAAACACAGTACCGGTAGAGTTAAAAAACTTGCTGATTTTCTGCAGTGTCTTGTCACCATGATTATTGCGGATAATTGGGAGCCTACATTTGAATTTGTTTATATTTTGTCCTGAACGTTTGTTGACAACCTAAAAATGGCAATGCTAGTATTCACTAACTCTGTATTTAGCTCTTCATTTGCTATCACCTCAACTACTTCCTGCAAAGGCAGTTTCTTGAAAACAAGTGTACACTGTACAAATGATGGGAAAACCTGCTAATCTCCTTCCGCCAAAGTGGATAGAATTACAACAGCAGAACCTAGGAGATAACAGTACGTATTGGGAAGTCAAGACTTGCTGTAGTAGTGTTTCATCAGCCACTACTGGACCGTAGGTGGTGTCAAACAATATGACTGCCAGGAGGTGGGAGTTGGTACGACTGCAGAGCAATCTTGCAGAGTAGTACAGTACAATACATTGGGAGGACCTGTTAGATTCTTAGTTCAGTCATCCTGATTTCGGACCATGGTTTTCTGAAATCCAGGATGGATGAGGCATGACCGATCCTTTCCCGTTTCCTGTCTGTCAGAGCCAATAATTCTGTTTTGAAAGACCTTGCTATCCAGTAGTTAATCAGTAATACTCTATTTTGTTTACTAGCATTGATACTGTCCATAAATTAGTAAAAATAGCACATAAAATCTCAGACCTAACATTTGTACAATTGGTAATCAAAGAACTGCCAATAATTACTGAGAACTACAGGTAAATGCATTAAGAAGAAAAAAGTAAGTCCAGTCTGGAAGAACATCCTCATGTTGTGGAAAACGTAGAATTTTAATTTACCAGTACAAATAAAAATCTTGAATGACAGTGTGCATGATCAAAATCCCCTCAACAGAGTTCATTATTAATCAAGGTTCATGTTGGTATTCTAACAAATTCAAGGATTATGCCTGTATATGTTGTCCATGTAACTTAAATACTGAGCAACTATGTGGTCGAGGTGGATTCTACACCTTATGTTAATAAAACAACTAATCACTGAATTCTAATTGTATGCCGCAAATGGAACTACCATATCGACTAAAATTGCTGTCATTAGACTTTACATAATGACATTCTTGCAAGAGGTTGTCTACTGATGTTTCCAAGTGTTTTGATCTGCTTGTAGACACACATTTAAAAATTATTTTAGATACAGCAACTTCACTAAAAACATTGGTCATGATATCGTATTAGGTATTCACGTCACAGAAGGTCAGTTGACTCTTTAACACAAAATACACAAACTATTATCAGACTACACTGCACTATTAGACAGACCATATTGCAGCCAAAGAGCATGCATCGAATAGAACAACAGGAACACTTGCTAGAGCTAGACAGCTCTTCATTAGAAAAGTTTCTGGCAGCTAAAGAAGAGTTAGAATTCATGATGCAACAAGGAATAGTATGTAGACCATGCAATAGCTCTAGGGCCAGCCCACACTGTCTAGAAAGAATTCAGTTATTCTGCCAAACCAACATTGTATTCCTTTAATGCAAAACTTTGCATGGCAACTCAAATAACTCCACAGCAAATCTGATGAGAGTTTATCAACAAATTGTTTTTTGACGGCCATAACTTCACCTTTCAGTTTCAAATTTCCATACGTGATCTTTAGTTTACATAATGCTGCATAAACATTCAAATGATTTATGAATGAAATACTCTACACTTCAATTTTGTTTTATATACACTTGATGCATCAAAAAATGAAACAGAACACAGGCATGGAATTGCCATAAATCCTTACCATGTGTATTTGATGCTACAAAATTTCTGCAACAGAAATGCACCCATCTATCATCAACGTGGATGTTATTATTAATTAGCCACAACCAGTTACTGTTGCAGAATGAATTATATACCAAAGCATCCATCTCCATATGCTTGGCTACCATTAAATACTAACACATCAGATAGCACTGTAGGAGCAGTATGGTATTACATCTATAAAGTGAAGGACCCTCCATTGAGTTTAAAAAGTCAAAGTTGTCAGTGTCAATGTACAGTGCCTATGACAGGGAGTTTCTTGCTATCTATTTGGCTGTAAATCATTTTCGTTATCTCATTGAAGGTATTCTTGAATTTGCAGTGAAAATAACGCATATTTACAGAAATTGTAATGTTGTGGCAGATGCATTGTCATGCATACAGTAGTAATTTTCTTTTCCATCACCTTTGATTGTGATAAGTGTGTTAACAATACGACTTTGATTTACAGGATTCTCTCAAAAAACCTTTACTCAGCAATAAGAAAGTAAAATTAACTGAGTCAAATGATGAGAATTATTGTGAAACATCAGTCAATAATACATTGCTACTTCACTATGAAGAAAACATTTTAAAATGTTAGTAAACTCAATCTTCCAGGAATCTCGAAAACTGGGTACAAGTACATTTTATTTGGCTAGGAATGAATGGTGATGTTGGGCTAAAAATTGTGTATCCAATGTCATTGCTCCACAGACTGTTTTTGCAGTTCCCAATGAACATGTTCCACATGTACCTGTTGACATTGTTAGACCACTTCCAGTCTGTGAAGCTATTTTGCTACATGCTTACTGTTATTGTTCAATACACTACATTGTTAGTTGTCCCAATTGCAAAACAAGATGGTGAAACAGTTGCAGCTACCATGGAAAAAAACAATATACCAAAGAAGTCAATTTAAAAGCACACTTTTAGACTCCCTCAACACCTACAACACAACAGCTTAATATCGTCAATAGACTGGTTTGCTAGAACATGAACATCAGACAATGAAAGCTGCTTGTGATGTAATGGTCATGTTGGTGTCCGATGTCACCAAGTTAGCTGTGGAAGGAGACAAGTGCCATATTCAGTCTTAGCACGAATCAAAAGCTCGGTGATTATGTGTACCTGCGTAATAATGCTGTTATGTGCCACCATTTGCAACAACATACAAAACGGGTAACAGCACCTCCTTTAGTACTTCTTGTCATTCACTATGCTTTGAAAGAAGATCTAGGGATCCAGTGCAGAATTGCTATATGGTACTGAAATACGCCTCCCAGGGGAAATTTTTAACCACTGAACAACTACTAGTACTGACCCACACACATTTATACGACTATTATGTGCTAGTACAGTATCTCTAAAACTCAATGCAGCACCCACCTTGAGACACACTACTAAAACATTGTTCGTGATCTAATGCAATGCTTGCTGTATTTGTAAAATGCTGTTAGCGCATCATTACAAACCCCATCATGTACTAGGACATCTAGAATAGTTCTTTTACATAGAAATTGAGGTAGGTGTAAAACAATGTATTTCCATTGATAGGCTCGAACCTGTTTTTCTGGAAATTTGTATGTTGTAGGAGGACCAAAAACTTACCAGATAAAAATATTGAACTACCTTCAAAAAGTGAACCACATTCCCATTCAGGGTGACTTCTATTTCACCTACTTAGAATGTTTACTTCAATGACTTATTTTACACATTCCCTTTTGTGAACAATGATTTGGGGGGGGGGGGGAGGGATGTGTAGCAAATTCTGACATTTAACGAACTTTCCTCAATTAATGTTTCCGTTTAAAAAATATATTTGCTGTTGAGGTTTCTTACTAGATATAAAAGAAAAGTTCACTAATGTAACAAAAGTAAATTATTTAAATTTTAATAATATTTACAAGTTGTTTGCATTGACTGAATTGTTATAACATGCACTAGGCCGTGCAGTTAAAAAAAACATTTAAATGCCTGCAATGCACTTCTGCAAAAATGAAATAAATATAAAATAAAATATTATGGTTGAGTGAACAGAAAAAGAATTGCACATATTGACCAAACTTGCAGATGCAAGAAAATTAATTATGGAGAAAAACATGCACATCACAGAGACAAAGGGTCTAGATCTAAAATTTGTCACAAAGGATCAATAAAAAAGTTCAAAGATAAAAATACATTTAATGAGAAATCACCACAAAAGTATGCATACAGATCATATATATGTAACATACATCTGATTATTTCTCTTGTACTGAGGCTCTAGCACTTTTCCTGGTACACAGCAATGCAGTTACACAGATTGTTATTGAAAAGCCACACATTTCCCAACACAAAATAATGGCTGGGGCCTGCACTTTACAGCACACAATTAAGAAGCATTCGGATGCAGCAGAGCGTAATCCAGAACAATTTCAGCCATAAATATAGTGTAAAATAATAAAAAATATCCTACACACTAGATGACAATAAAGGTAGCAAACAAGCTTTCAGATCAGCCAATGGATTTTCAGAGTTATAAAAACTTGTTTGACTAGACATTTTAAAAGTGATTATTGGCACAGAAGAGTACACACACACAATGAGAACAGATATAAGTTCAAAGCTCGGGCATATGCAGAAGAACGAAATTGTTTTTAGGCATTACTACTCCTACCAACGAATATAACAGAAACTCTTCTGAAACAGCTGATAAAGTATGCCCATTACCCAGGAAATCTTCTTAAATAAAAATATGAAATCATTTATGTGTGAAAATGTACATTACAAATATATGATGCTGAACATCTGAGGTTATTTAACAGGAAAACAACTTGAACGGGAACTTATGAACAAGAATTTACTGCACACATCTTGCCTCTGTACATGCAATAGGTCATAAGACAACCGACTTAAACTTACATTTAGGGCCATTTTACCAAGGCTAGTTGAGTGTAAATTAACCTTCGATGTCTTAGTAGTAATGTGGGGAAAGTTAATTCTTCCTTACTGAACAGATTGTAAAAATAGTTTTTACCTAATTAAAGGCACGTGCCAAAAGTTACACAAATGCAGGTAAAAGTGAAATGAGGGAAAGTTATTCTTTGTGATGTTTGCTTAGTAGCAGAAAAGTCAGTAGTGAAACCATTGAAAGTGTGAAATACGGGTCCTAGTAATAAACTCGTTCAATGAATGCAAGCAACAAAAAATGCTTGAATCATGCCAGATCAAAACTGTCGAGAAAACAGACAAGTAAGATACTGTACAATTTAAAGTGGAACATTGCATGAAATGTAGATATATGAGTGGAATAAAATGTTTGAATGTCTTTCTTACTTCAACATATCGGAAGCACCCAAATGATCATGGCTACAATATTAGCATTTATAAAGTTGCGTTGGTAGCTTAGCAGAGACCTGCGAACTTGTACGTTGTTCAGTGGAAGGGTAAATAAATGTAGACTGGGATAAGGTCTGAATTGTGAAATACTTCATGCTGTATGTCTGTGTACAGTGTATGAATTTGTTTGCTAGTAAACGTTTTTGATTTTAGGCTCAATTGTTGGAATGACAGAATATTATTCACTGTTCCAGTGTAACCTAGGTAGGAAACATTTGAATCCACTGTTGTATATAAACTCAAGCTTCCTGTATTCATTTACTTTCTGCTGCTCCAGTGAGTAGCAGTTAATAATAATACAGTATACATACAGTACAGTGAATTCTAACATGTTGGTCATTAAAGTCATGAATAATTATTTTCTCTTAACCTACATCTAGGCTGTTTTGGGATATAGTGAGCACTAAAAAATAACCACTATATTATGAACCAAAATTTCTAATGGTGTCGTATGGCAGACGGTAAATACCCAAACATACTGGCAGTTCTGTGAATTTTACTATTTAAATACAGTAACACTAAATAAAATGGACTTTATTTGAATTTCAGATACTTGTACTTATAACATTATGTAGGTATGCGTTAAATTCATAGTTAGACTTTAATAAATGGCAACACAAGTGGTTCATTTTGACATTTGTTTGCACACTGTTTTGGCTATGGTGCATGCTACAGATACGTACTGTAATTCCAGAGCCCACTGAGAGATGGCAGGAGGTTAACTTCACTGTGAAAAATCTTTCATAGACAGGTTTTTTTTTCTTCTCATGAAATTAAGATAAGTGCATTATAAAATAGTATTAGAAATGACTGTTTATGAATACCGTTACCTTTATTTGTTATATGTCAGCTTTTGTATTTAGAAGTACATTAAAATATGAAACCTAAATTAATAGGTTACTCCTAGCACTTATGTTGCATGCTATTGCTTACCTGATTATTGGCTAGGGTTTCTTAAAGTGCTTTGACTAGTTCTATTCCCCTTCCCCCTCCTCATCTCTTTATTTAATAATTAGAAAAGTAGCAAATATGGGAGGTAAACATGGCCATGCTTGCCCACTCCCACTAAAGCTACGATGCATATTCCCTAGTTCTGCATGTTTAGGCAAGTGGGGCTCAGCCCTGAGAAGCCCTTAAGTGCCATCCGTACCCCTGGGCCTTGAACTCCTTAGTAGTTAAAGGAGTTTAAAAAATTTAAATTTCACACACTAAAAATGATTGCACGACAGTGAGAAAACTGACTGGAACAATATGTGTCATTGTATTGTATGTTTGTTAGAATTGGAATATAATGTGCATGCCTGTGTGTGATTTGTAATAGGGTAACAATAATTCATCATATTCTTATCTATGAACAGAAACGCACATTATATATGCTAGGTGTTAACTTGCAACTACGTATTGTTATTATTAACTGAAGTAACTAAGACTACTATCGATTATAGCAATTAGATACTGTTAGACACCTTTGTATTTGAGTAAACATAGCACTTAATGTTTACGTTAACATGCAGCAGCAAGATACAAACTGGCTGAAAATAGAAATTAGGTGGGGATTTGAGTGCTTACTTTATCCTGAACCACCTATAGTCTTGCACAAGAAACAAAATAGTAACGGTAACATTAAATCCTTTTTCACAGTCTTTTCCTCTTAGACGCAAAGCACATACATATACAGGCTTTGGGGAAAAAACAGGGAATTTCATCCTATAAATTGGTATAAAAGAGTTTATGTATTGTTAAATAATATTAATTTTTACTGGAATTTAATGAATAAAGAATTTTTACGCATTTGTCAAGTATAATAAACAGGTACTTACAATAAAGTACCTTAAATACAGTTGGGAAAACTTCACTCAATTTTATAAAAAGGAGAAATTATAGAGTAAGTAAATATAGTTCTACTGTCAGTTTTATAACTGATGGCAGAACACACTCTTTGCATTTTATTTCTTAGAGAAAGTTGAAAATATGTTCATACTTCTTCTAGATTTCGATGTGACCATTAAACACAGTAATAATACATAAATATGATAATTTAAAATGTAGTTTCCAGTAATTTTATCGATATTAGAAAATTATTGTTCAGGGTCAAGGATGAAACATCTGCAACAAAAATTCACATTAAAAATAGGTAATTAATAATGAATATATTCTCTTAGGAACACACACACACACATAGCTAAGATGTTCTGTGTGGGACATTAAATATCGTAAGATATATAGTTGAAATGAGATTTATGTAGAATATACAAATGGTCACACATACTACTTCTTGCGAAATATTTTGAATCAAGATACAGCATCAGATACTGAAAGCCCCGCTCCCCTCAAACCATCCAATTGTGTCCAGGTTGGCAATGCTTTCACGAATAATACACAACAAAAACAGTGTAGGCAAGCATACCTTCCAGGAAAAGGGAAAATATGAAAATTTTCTCATATGCCTATTTTTTTAATGAGTTGCAGCATCAACTCAACTCTAGTTTCCCTCGTGCTTGTGATCGTGCAGCGTGGAATGGATAATATAGAACTCTTTCCCAGCTTAGGAAAATGTGTGGCTTTTTTTTTTTTTACATGGGGAAGTGGAAGTACATAAAATTTGGCCTTGATAAGAAGTGCCAGTTCGCTGGAAAATTTGTCAGTCATAATCAGATTTCTGCGGTTATTGCAGCAAGTTTGTTACACCTATGACACCCTTCTAGAAAACTTGGAACAAATTTTCTCAAAAATATGAGTACACAGCTATTCTTAATTTCCACCTCAATAATACTGATCAAACAGTTCAATTCCCTCGGACAATGAGTGGGAAAATATTGTACGTTATTTTGTTTATGTTCGTATAAAAAATAGTTTTGACTTGGCATTCTTACTACACGATACTTATCACCTACTGTAGTGAGAATAAAAGCTGCCCTGATCATTATATTTACTTTGGCACATCAAATCAATGTTACTTATAATACTAATATGTGAAGAAGATTGCTGATTGAACACAATATTTTTAAAACTGTTTTTTTTTCATATAACAAGGCAAAAAATATACATACAAACTTAATTGATATTTAAGGATTCGGGTCTTCGTGTTTTTATTTCAAAATACCCTTGTATTTAGTTGGCAGGGTGAAATTTTTATAACCGATACGGAAGTGAAAAAATAGTATAAAGCAATTCTTCAAGACATATTAGAGTTACTCTGTCAGTCTCATTTTGAATTTATGCACACATTGGCAGTATGTTAACAAGGCCAAACTATATGTAGAACATGGTATGGCTTTAGGACTAAGCCTGGAAAGAATTTGGTTTAAATCTTATGAACAGAGTTGAATGTCAAACATTTTGTTTCAAATTCCTCTGAATCTTGATCATAAAGCCATAGTTTGCAAGTATTTCTGTGACCAGCAATATTAATAAAAAACAGCATCATGATTTCATTATAATAATCTTATAATCTGAGTAAAGAAATAAATATCCAGCACATAGTGAAACATCAAACTGGCGGAACATCATGTTGTGTTGTCGTTGATGAAGAGAATTACGTAATATCTGGGGTTTGCAGTGTGTGCACGTCACACAACAACATTCAGTAATGTTTAACAATAACTACTTGACACTGCTCCATTTCATATAACGATAATTATTATTGAAAGTTATAACACACATTATTCTCGGGTCAATTAAAAGCATGTACCATATTATTTAAAATAACAGATTATTGTGCATAAAAATATACACACCCTTTTATAAAAAAAGGAAGCAATAAAATTTAATATTTGAAGATGTACAAATTTTTAATTTTTCTATTAACCTTAAAATCTCTTTATTATTTGCTTTGAATACTTTTTGCTTTTACATGTCATACATGTTGTCTGTAATAGACCACAAAGTACAAACCTAGAACAGCAAATGTTTCGACTAGTACCGTTGAACACTCTGGTATTTGGCCTTTTCCTACGTACAGAAATAGTAAAAATGTTTTGTTTATGCCAGAATAGCTAGAAAGTCAAGTACTTTGCAATGAATTTTAAAATAATGTGGATAAGTCTTGTACTATAATACATCTTAGTTGGGCATTGCAATAAGATCACTGAGTCTTTATTAAACAAGTGCTTATTTATTTTCATTACGTTGTATGTTGAAAACAAACACGAAGAAACATTTTATTCCTTGACAAAGGGCCAAGGGTTTGAACCAAGCATGGGAGTCGTCATGAACACACGACCAAGAGGGCAGGACTGGCAATAAATGCTGCCAACATAGGACTAAATACGTACATCAATATAAGTGAGCCAGCTTATTGCCTACACTTCATACCACACACGGAACAGTATTATTATTACATACTTAATTTTTGCAGAAAAACTTAAGTACTAGAGTAAAGTACAGTCGACTACTTAACTCCGACGGAAAGGGTCGCACGTGTGTCATGGCTTCGAGATTACTCATGAGATCATTTTGTAGTGGCCCTTTCCCCCATCCATTCATTGTTGGCACAAGAATACAAATCCAGGCACATGAACAATAGATTCATACTATTGATTTGTTAAAAATCTACTTACATAATTAAAACACTATTTTTTGACATCAGGATTTTTTTTTTTTGCTTTTTAATATATTTTGTTTGAAAGACACAGCAATATTACTTGATTGTTTTCTGTTCTCGAAAAATCACACTTAAAAAGTTTTGTCATGAACGTCAGATGTACACAAGAATCCACACAACAATAATGATTTCTGTAACAATGAAGTGACCGTAGCACCTGATACATAACAACAAACACCGGATAAGTCAACTGACAGAGGAACCTAACTAACAACATCCATTCACTAACAACCAATCTAGGTTCACTTGCATCATCTACGATGCTTCATCATTTTATACTTTTATTATTAAAATGCTATGACAGTGTTTTTCAAAACTCAAGTCATTAATATAGCCTCAACAACAAACATAAAATATATAGACCTCATTATTTAAATAGATTTATCTAGACCCTCCTACTGCCTCAAATGTGCAATTGGTGAGGATTGTCTATAACAGGGGGGGAAAGGGAGAAGGAAAGAGGGTACGAGATACGCATTCCACCTGTCAGCTGACCTGCACATAGTTTCAAAAGACACAAGAAAAGTGTATTTTGATATCACAACACTCAGTAAAGTATCTGGCAGCAAAACTTGAAAAGGAAGTTTGTTTTTACATAGTTGTTAGCCAAGAAAAACGTAGCTAAATAGTGTTTCAAACAAATACTGGAACTCATCTCCCCTCTTTCTTGCTCTCAGTTTAATGTGCCAATAACTTGCTATATGGCACATATGGATGCACATGTATTAAACACACATGCAAAGTTTCTTTTAAACAATATACTCTTATTTTTTCTAAGTAACTATTGCTTCCTTGCAACGTGTTGCTGCTGCCAGGCATGGAAAACTTAGGTAGTGACATGGAGTTAAAATTACAGTCCAGTCGTGCTGGGGTAACTTCATGCAGTACTCCTCATTTGTTATTATTCTTATTATTTATTTTACCCAGTCAGAAGGCACTTTACTTTATACGTGTTTTTGTCCTCAACTCAGTACAGCAAACACATCTGCACTTTGGTATTTATAATTTCCTTTTTAAAACAATTAAGGAAATTGTTACAAATCTGGGACAACAAATCTTAAATGAAATGAACACAAAATTAAGTTTTCACAGATGACAATACAAAAACCAATGCAGCAAGAAAGTTAGTAAAAAATCAAGACAGCAAAATATGTATTAGAAATTAACACTAATTCTACTGTACAGAGCTTGATTCAATAAGATAATACTGTCAATTCGGGGCTAAAATTTCTGCCCCAGGTCAAAGTATGCACTTGTCTGAAACGAGTCTCTTATCCCTCGTCTTTAGTGTCCATATATAACACAAAACACTTAAACATAAAGATCAACAAAACAACGAAAAACACTTGTGTGTTTCCACACCCACAGATAACATTAACCACAGTTTCTCTCACACTCTCTCTTTTAAACAAAGGAAGAGGATTTGTTAAAGGAGTGAGAAAGAATGCAGGGTGAGGGACATAAGCAAGATTGGAGTAAGGAAACACGAGAAAGATTTGGCAAATATTTTCATTGAGCACATTATGTCAGTTTGGTGGAAGGAGGCCGGAGAAGTGTTCACATTGTGGAGGTAGCCACTATGCAGGCTCAAGTGTGCCGCCCCGAACTCCCGCCCACACTGGACGAAACTCCCATGGCACGCCCCAATGTCTGTTCTGCTGACTCCATCTTGTGGGGATCCAACTTTGGCTTCTTTGGCTCAGCATCAGGCGGTCGGTGCGACTTCATGTGAGCACTCCGACTTTTTACCTTGTTGAATACTCTGTAACAAGATAACCTTTACGTTGCTACAACTTATCTAGATCTTAAATGACATGAAAGACGTAGTTCAAGATATTACATTATTTTGTTTTAAAATTCATTTGCAAAGAAAATAAGGCACATAGTAACAAGAAAGCAAAAAACATACAATATGACAATTGTAGATAATTAGTGAACAATTTCCATGCATTAACTATAGAAATAAATGTTAATTTACTTAGCTACACACGTAAATAATGTACTTTATAGTGCTAGCACAATTTATTTATTTTTTTCAGATCTTCCTGGAGTATGTTCAACCTAGTGTTCACACCACGAAATGATATTTATGAGAAAAAGTGAAGAAAGGCAAGAAAAGAATACATGCTTTGTTAAATCAAGTAAGTAAAAAAAGTGAGAAATGGGGAGTAGCAAGGAATTTTCTTGGTGAAGGGGAAGGAGGAAAAAAAAATTAGGATAAGGGGTTAGAAATGTAGAGTAAGAGGGGAAAGAATGATGGTTGTGAAAACTTAGATGCATGGAAAAGTTCCAATTTTGGAATTTGATGAGGCGACAGCAGAAAACACACTTAAAAATGTGGAGGTCTGGAGGGTGAAAAAGAGAAATGGAAAATAAATTCCTGGAGTAACGAACAATTTGTCAGTGGAGAAGAAAGGACCGGTAAGGAACAGAGTATCAGAGGAAAATGTCATGCTAGGTGGAAGAGACCAACTTGTGAATAGGATGGAAAGATGTGACGGGGAAAATTTTCATGTGAGTGAGCTGGGGAAAGCAAGACAAGGAATGATTGAAATAACAATCTTGGAGCAGAGGGAGAATAAACTAGTTCTGTTAGGAGGAAAATAAAAAAAATTGGAATGGGGATATAGTAAAGGGTAGATGTAATTTGGTTTCCCACCGGCACTTACTTACAGGCATCAGTTTTTTTGCTTGTCAAGTCTAGAGGAGGAATGGATGTGTTTTAACTCTTTAACTGTGACATTCCACTTTAGTTGAACACAGAATTAAATGACTCTGTTAACACTATGTACAAGGTTTTCTCACTTAAAATTAACTATTTACAAAAAACAGATTTTTAAAAAATTTTTGTACACTTTCTTGGCATAATTAAAATTTTTGTCCCGCAGTGAAAGAGTTAAAAATAGCAGAAAGGAACGTCAACAGCTACAAAAAAAAATCTTATTTTGTTATTTATTAGAAATATTTGTAAACATGCAAGTCTTGCAGTTTTTTAGTTGGAGGTCAGAATCAGTACCGTAAAATGGGGTGAATAGGGACAAAATTTGAAACCGAATCCTAGCTTAGCACTTTATTGTAAATTAAATTATATTTCAGTACAATAACTCTTTGTTAAATCATTAACTGCCAATCTTTAGGAAAAACTCTGATTTAAAACTGCGTACTGGAACTTTTGATTTGAAATTTTGTCCCTATTCACCCCAGCGTCCCTATTCACCCCATTTTACGGTATTATGTTTTTTTTTAAGGCTGTAAAGTGACGCGTTTCTATTTGATTTGTTTTTATATAAGCTGTTATTCTGTAAGGACAGTTTGTTGCAATGGCTATATAAAAAAAACTTTTGTATTATTGTACCATGTTGTTCAAAAAATTTAAGCAAGTAAATTATTTGAAACAAAATGTATGAAGATAGCATAAAAGACAGTACATGTGGTACATTTATAAAATGCATGCAACATACTGTCAATTGTTAATATTTTAATATAGATGCAGCCTATTTATATCATTAAGAATAAAAATTGGTTTAATTTTTTGGAGTTCTTACATTTACATCAACACAATTCTTTTGAACTTTCAGTCGCATCAAGTTTTTGCATTCTATTTTCATAGGCATCACTTTGTCACCGTGGAATAACTACTGTTACAACTGTGTGGTCTGTACAAATGACATATGTTTTCATTTATCTGTTGGTTTCTTTAGATATTTCTGAGCCTTTTCCACACAAAGTAAATGGCTATAAAGTATTGCAGACAATTTCCACTTAAAAGCTTTGAACTGAGAAATCAGTCCTTTGTTGCAAAGCTCTGCCTGCGTGTGATATCACAACCTTTAAAGTGGTACCAGCTATTCAAAGCTTCTGCTTGATGTTTACCTAGGCGTCAACTGGAATTTGTTTATAAATAACAGTGATGTACACTTCACAACACTTGATTCCCAACATGCCATCTGTATCTCAAAAAAAGTGTGCCTCCACTTGCCACCTGAAGAAGCCTGCCCGGCCGCCGAAACGTCGCAAACCTCCGCGCTTCCGCGGAAAATGTGTTCGTCCTCTCTTATGTGTGTTCTATGTACGAGTACTACTATGTAAGTACTTGTGTATCGTATTGTATTATTATGTAATAAAGTAAGCAAGAAGATATGGTTTTGTTCAGATTACTGGAAATGCCAAAACTCTGGATAAATATTACATTATTGAAAAATTCATGGAATATGCAGGAATAGA
This sequence comes from Medauroidea extradentata, assembly GCA_003012365.1. Taxonomy (NCBI): domain Eukaryota; kingdom Metazoa; phylum Arthropoda; class Insecta; order Phasmatodea; family Phasmatidae; genus Medauroidea; species Medauroidea extradentata. The sequence continues at coordinate 22,774 of PNEQ01001969.1, read as the reverse complement.
GAGCACATAAGAAAGAAATGTATGCAATTGTGCAAAATTGTGCCAACCTCTGACAAAGAATGCAAATCCTATTCCAAAACAAGATATACACAATGTGATTACTTTTTTGTTTATCATGTGTAATAAGAAAAACCTTTGTAATTGATGGCATCATGCAGGGCCGCAGCAAGGTTTCTGGGGGCCTGGGGCAGGAAATTGTTTGGGGGCCCTAACAGCTGAATAAAATTTTTATGGAAAATGATTGGCCTACTATATTTTTATCATGGTTAACGTCAAAAATCCTTACAAAAAATACAAGCTGTTAATAAAGTTACAATTTTACAGGTTTACTTTTCTTGATTTTATGGTGGCAAACTTGTCAATTACTGAATCCAAGTCTACTTTCTTGGCAAGTTCTTTCTGTAGAGAAAGTATCATTAAGTTGTTGAGTCTTTCCTGTCCGCAGGTGGAGCGTAAATAGTTTCGTTATTATTTTAAGTTTGCTGAATGTACGCTCTCCTGTTGCAACTGAAACCGGAATCGAAGCAAACATTCTAAGACACACACACACACTTGCGGAATGAGATTTTCCAAACCTCTGTCATAAATGTCATTGAGAAAATCTACACCTGTTTGTGTATAAGATGTAGAGAAACCTTGGCACAACTTAACATAGACACGAAGTTCATTTTCTAGTGTAGCTGCATTCTACATCTTCTGGATAACTTTCAGCTAGAGTTTTTGCTCGTAGCTCTATGGTACTTGTCAAACAGTTTTCCTTCGGATTTAAAATGAGAGAGAACCGTTCTGTTATCTCAGCACAATGTTTGAACCTTTCTTGTTACTGACCAATTAGGTTGTCTAGTGCAATGTAGAAGAAAATTTCAAAGTAAAAGTGTGCAGTGACTCAGCTTGTTCATCATGAAAAAGCTTTCTCTTTCTTTTTTGCCAAGTTGTGTTGAAACAAGAGTACCTTTCCATGCGCAGTTTAGTTAGAAGACACTCGCTAGATGGCAGTTGTATATTACTATTGATTAGTTGTTACCTGGGCTGTGTGGTCAGATTACAGAGTCCACTAGCGCGGTATTCCGGTCGACAAAGAACGAAGTACTGCGATAACTTTCAAAAACATTCGATCGACCGTATATTCATGACATTTGTTTGGCGCTATCGGAAAATTTTATTCGCTGTCGATAGACGTCCGTAATCAAGCAGCTGGATTAGTACTATTAATAGCGTCTATAAATCAATAACCTAAATATTTTGTAAGAGGTTTTTATAGACAAGTTTTACACATGAAAAACCAAATAATCTAATTTTTTCTCAGAGGTTATTGCAAAGGGCCGGGGCCCGGGGGATTTTTCCCCCTTTTCCCCCCCCCCCCCCCTGCTTCGGCCTTGGCATCATGACTGCCTACCCTTTAAAAAGTGAAAAAGATATCATTTGTACATACCTATCAGTTAGCAGAAACATTTATTAAAAGGATTCTATTTTTATTTGGCACACGACTAAGTCTAAGTTTTTCTGACAACTATAAATTAGGCTGTATGAAAAATAAATTATGAAAAGAGAGGTGGTAAATATGATACTGTTCAGTATAATTTCACAAACAGTACAAAAATTCCTAACCTAATGAACTTCCGGCTGTGCATGAAAAGTAAAGCAGAACTGTATAAACTTATGAGATAAACAGATTGATTATTGCAAGTGTAGTAACATTGTTTTGATAGCCTTTGACAGTAAATATGTTTCGAACCAGCCTTAGCGCAACTTGGTAGGTATGTATGTATGTTGGAGCAGGGTCGTGGTTATTGTAAATGTTGGTCAAGAAACAGTTCTTGATGTATATTTTCTCAATACAGATTGGAACATACCCAAACCTAGCCGTTATTAAAACACTTATCAGAGGAAAAGATAAACCCATTACTCGAGAACTATTGTTGAGTAGAAGTTATAAAAGGCTAGTTCAGCTGTAATGGATATGACAATTCGAGCTTCTTTGCAACTAAAGGTCTGATTTATCAACTAAACAAAATTAAGGAGACATTTAAATTTGAATAGAACAGACATAGAAATATCCAAAGAAGCCAAAAGTCAGGGGGGGAGGGGGCATTGGTGGTGTAATATAATGTTATAAATACAGTATTCATAATTAGAATGCACATTTAAAACACTGCTAATGGTAGCTAGTAAGTACAGGTTTTGTGTGTTTTTACTAAAATTTTGTACTGTTATTTACGCAAGTGTAAAACAAGGGACACAGGATACATTTATTATTGTTGGGTTGACTGAACTCATGGAAAAAGGGGGAGGGAAGCAAATCACAATTATTGCCCCAGGCAAAGGAAACCCTAAATCCATTCCTGCCAACAGTCATTTGTACAGACCACACAAATGTGGTAGACTAAGTATCAACATAAAAATACAGCCTATTTAAATTTCTGACAATTGACAGTATGATGTGTGCAGTTTATAGTTTCAACTACATTATAAGTGTGTGTAACATGTCTACCGTTGTCTATATCTTTAAACACTTGCTGTAAAGCATGTTGTAAATAAGTATTCCGTTTAAAGCAGGCTATCTAGTGACAAATTCAGACCAGGCACAAATAATATAATAGGTAGTGTAATAAGTACCTGTGGAATTAGAAGTTATAGATTCTATGTATTGATTTAGTTCTTATAACACACTAAAATGAAGAAATTAATGTAAAGTAAATGGTGTCAAACAATTATATGAAGTAAAATATCACATATGTGACAGTATTCAAAAGGTAACTTAGATTACATGACAGCAAATGTAGAAAAATCTAAGAATATGAAATACAATTTAATACCCTTTGATATTTTTCTACATTTCCTATTGTGTAAGGTGAATATAGCAACATATCTGATATTTTACTTTGTCTAATTGTGAGGAAGAGAATGAGAAATCGCCTTAGTTCTTATCTGTAAAAGAAAAGCAGGAGATTATTGGTGGTGCATCATGTATAGGAAACCACTACAATTCAAGAACATGTTTATTAGGTAACAGCACTTTGTGGGGAGGGGGAAAAAAAAAAATATTTATAAATAGTTTCGTTTTAGTTAACCAGTAGACTAACTATACACAGACCATGTACTATGACAAGATTATAATTAATTAGTGCAAAAGTAATTCCATAGCAAAAAGCAAAAGCTCTTGCACACAAAAATCCTAAAATATATTTTTTTTTGCAGTAAAAGCACAAGTAGCAAGCACTGTTCTCATCCAACTTTTTTTGTTTGAGATAGATTTTTATTAATTTTAATTTTAAAAAAATGTGCAAAGGTCTGAATGTTTTCCTTGACATACGCAAGGATAAACTCCACAGTTTTCTGGTAGGAAAATTGACATTGCAAACAGCAAATAACAGGTCACTTATATAATATAAAATAAATGTAATAAACAAAAAAAAATTCTTTACGCCATTTACAGCTGAAAGATCTTACATACTGTTAGTTTTTGTAAGTAAAGCAAAAATGAAGACCAAAAAAATGTGAATATCATGTATTTAAAACAACACAGTTGCTGGAGAAAGGGACCAAAATAAAGTATACAAGGTGATATTTTGAACAAATCATTTAGTTGGAATTGTTCAGTGTCTAATGATCATAATTCATGTCTCTAGACAACCATACCAGAGGTTTATGAAACAGAAGCTGTAACTGTGCCTAATTGATTTCCCCCCTCGTCCAGTTGACCAACTTCTCACACTCAGGCATTCACGGAAGTCTTTTGGTATGCCTAGGTTTGATTTCCTAAATTTTTCACATGTTTGCCAGCAAGTACATTATTTTCAAGTGTGTGTTTGGTTTACTGTTCATAGCATGCTGGGGGTGAGGAAAAATTAAAAACCACATCAACTATTTTTCAAACACATAAAACAGGCCTAAAAATGTATACAATATAACCTCAGCAACAGGACCTTTCTGGGTGTTTAGTTCACATCCAGGTGTTAGGCACACCATGCACCTTTTGCAGGTGGCTGCTCGTCCTTTGTCGCTCGCCACGAAACTGGAGTTGCGATGCAGTCGTCAACACACACCAGGCGGGAGCAAGGCGAAACACCAAGCCAGAGACAAGAGAAATTTACCTGCAGCATGGATGGCTTAGAGTAGAGTAGGGGCTGGCTCTAACTTACTTCCCGCAGATCTTGCAGGGGAATTCCTCCAGCAGGTCGCCGAGTGCTGGGGGAGTCGCGGTGCTAGGCCGTTTATCTGGGGTTGGTGAGCGCCCACACACGCTTCCGCTATGGATACGGATATGGCCATTCAATGCTGCCCTTGAGTTGAAACTCTAAAAGTAAAAATAAAAGATAATATTTCAACTACCATTTAAATTTATATATGTGAACATTACTGGTTAGCACTATAATTTTTTTATTTTCTGTATTTTAAAGCAGATATACCACTTATCTCTCGTAAAGTGTATAAATAACATTGTGATCAAGTACATAACAGTAGCAGTAGTATCCATTCTTTAAAACAAGTAGATTGCTTGTAATTGTACCCTAATGACCTAACACTGAATCTGACTATAAAGTCTTCATGGGCTGAAGGATAGTTCTTGCGTGCTGTCTTTACACCTGCAAGAGTGTTCAGCAGTGAATATTTCAGCAAGAAATAAAGTGGAAATAATGAAATATTCGAAGAATGGATAAAAAAAGTAAACCTAGTAATGTGTGTGTTAAGAACCATTTCCATGAACAGTATTAATGTTCTTCTATGTGAGCTTTATTATTTTGAAACTTTGTATGTAGGAATTTTTTAGGCTTTCAGAATGGCAATTCGTAACTTAACAAATGTATAACAAAGGAAAATGAATGTTACTGAAAAATAATGTTGACATACGACACATTATGGGAGATTGAACCTTACAACCTTTGGATTTACACTGTTTTTCTTAATAATTTCTGTTTCAATGGATGGATCAATATTTTTTGGCATGACAGTACAAAAACAACAAAAACCTTAAAATTTAATAGTTGAAACCTGAAAATTTTTATTTCATAAAGGGAAAAAAAAACTTCATGTAATTACGTGACTACAGTTGTAAAAGTAATAGAAATTGTGCATATTATCTCATAAAGTGAATCATGTGCTAAACACTGCCCTGTCAATGTACAAAAGGTTGTAAAAATAAATAACTTGACTAATAAAAAAAAAAAATAGAAGTGTAGCACCATGCTAAACTAAAATAATGGTATTGAAAACAATCTTATTGATATAAAACGTACAGTGTTGACTGAGTGAAACAGTGTTCCCTTCCTCTATTATCAGGGGAGGGACAGTGTGATCTGTCCTCTTCTCAACCCACTTTCTACCCAAGTCTCTCTTCACCAGTTGGCAGAAGTCCAGCTATTCCTCGAATCCTACATTTTTACTTAGTCTCTACTAAGACACTACTCATTGACAGAACATTTAATGACCACGCCTGTATGTTGGACCTGAATACTGGCCTCCCAAGCAAAAATTAATAATTTTTCTTACATGATTTACATTAATCATTGTAAGCAAGCAAGACCCTCCAATCATAGCACAGAAACTGTACTGTTTTATTTTTCTATTCCACAATACTGGTATTTACGTAATCTACCAACAGTCCAACTCGAGTTGAAAGATTATACAATAAATTGACATAGGCCAAAGGACTAGCAAAAGGGCTAAGCCCATAACAGCATAATAATTTAGGTAGTGTGTTATTGACACAAGGAACATTAAAATAATCTGCCATGTTTGTGCCCAAAAATTTATTGTTGCAATATCAAAATAAATATAAACTGACATTTAAAACCTTTTGTATAACTTAAAGTTGGTGCCATTTTCAAAACATAAATATCAGTCATTCAACATGCAGAGAGGTGCCAGAAGTGTCTGAATACTGTAGCAAGGAGAGGTGCCCTCAGCGGCCACCTCCCTTGTGGCAGTTGGTAGAAGTCATCTGGAGAGGTAAGACGCTGTCCGTGTGCGCTACACATCTTCGATCTCTGACTTAGGTTTCAATAGTTTCTTTAGCATACTGGTTCACCATTGCTTAGCACACGTTACCAGACATCCCTTCGCACTGCACATTTGCTTAACCTAAGAATTATTACCATTTTGGTACTTTAACGTAAAATGCATATCATCACCTATCACAGCCACATGGTTAGGAAATTTCTACATTGAGAGCTGTTCACATTCCTCATGTGCATCTGTATATTTAATTTCGTTTTCACACATTCATGCAGGGAGCATTATTAATGGGTAGGGTGTGTTACGTGCCATGCTTCATTCATTTGGCCTACCACGTTCTGCCGCACTGCACGCATTCCTACCACCACCACTTGTAGAGCCTTACCACACTTGAGCGTACACGGGACAGGCTGCACTGTGGAATGTTAGCTAGGAGAGCATATCACTAATTCATAACAACTATGTCCACTTCCAAGCGAACCCGACGGTCCATCATAGTGGCCAGCAGACTTTAGTTCAGGGCAGGTCAACTTTATGGAATTTATGTTATGCTTTTTGAAGAGGTTGAGCATGTAGTTTCATCACTATACGCTTTGGAGCACTAGTGATTCCTCTTCCAGCCAAAAAATTTTTAGGTTTGGTCAGTCTGCCATTCAGGTAAAGAGCAGAGTGAGAGGGAAAGAGAGAAAAAAAAGAGAGACCGAAAGGGATGATTTTGTGGGTGGGGGACTGAGTTACAGCATTACACCATGCTTGTTACCTGAAGTACTGTGTTTGTATTAACAAACTGAAGAAATATGCATATTACCTGAAAGTAAAAACGTAATCACAGTTTTAAAAATTACTTACTTTACCATGAAGATACTATAGAAGTAAAAATTCATATGGCGAGTTGCAACCTAGAACAGGTTAACACCACCAAGCTAGAGCTTTCGTTGGGAGTCCGTCAGCTCTGAATAGGAACATTAAATGAAATATTATGTTGCTGCGGCCTGTAGGTAAAATAAACATTTTTAAAAGGCTACTGGAACAAACTTGAGATAGTCGTTATCACTGCTGTCTTTCTTTCTGCCAACCTACAAAGGTGAGATGACATAAGTGTGGAGCAGCGAGAAAATTAAAACAGTGAACGGAAATGATGTTCCTAGAGAAACCCCAATTTAAAAATGGTACGCACCTAAGAATCTCACTTTGATTCCCGTAAAATCTGGGGCGGGTAAACCTAGAAAATCGTAAAACACTTTTTTTTTATACACAGAGCACATAGATTGATATAGGAATATTTTCTGCACTCTTAGCGGCAGATGGCAGTAGAACCTACTTTGTATACTGCCTGTGCTGACTGTTATGTTTTTACAACTCTAAAAATGTTATCACTAGCAACATTATTGAGATAGCAAATGAAATTAAACCTACAAATAATCAGAAAACATATACTAATCTTTTAGGAAAGGCATGTACAATTGAACATAAAAAATTAGAATATAATGAGTTAAGTAGTAGACTCATAAAATGTTGTGGCGGTGAGTTTAGTAGTTTAATACGTAAAAATATTTTAGAGCACTGTTATCTTTCCTGACAGACTAAACCATCCCTACACGTGCCTAAAAACGGGAATAGAAACAAAATAATAAATTATATACCTACAGCCCTATTAAACACCTTTTAAAAGGCAATTGAAAAATTTATTTACAAAGATTGTATGGTCAAATAATAAAAATTGATACTCCTTCACATTTTGCATTCCAAAATGATTATTCAACTGAAAAAGTATTTTTCAGTCAACTAATACTGTTTTAGAAGCATTAAATAATAAACAGGTGGTTCGTGTGTTACATATATGATTTGGAAAAAGTGTTTGATTGTGTAAATTATAATATATTTTACGAACAAAAAGGGATAATTTCCAAATGTTTTTTGTGTACTGTATTATCTTAGTGAAAGAATACAGGTGATACACCTAAAAAATAAAAAGTTGAGTGCCTCATAGATCTGTTTTGGGTAATATTTTTGTTTTTAAATTGTAGAAACGACATCCCAAATTTAATCTTTGGGCAAGGCAACACTATAATATTTGCTGATGATACATGGCTTTTGGTGAGTCATAAAACAGATGATCAGTTAATGGCAAAAATCAAGGAGGTTGATTCAAAATAATCTGACTGGGTTTTATCTAATAAATTAGTAGAAAATTCTTGTAAGACCAATTTTATACTATTTTCTACACAAAAAAGTACAAATCACATAAATATCTTGTAATAATTATAAATTAAATAAAGTAGATGATAAGAAATTTTTGGGAGTAGAGATGGAAAAGAAATAAGGCTTTCCCAACTGAAATTTTTTTCTAATCCCAAAATTTACTCTGGCTGTTTTTGTATTTATCTGCATGAGCAATGTAGCGAAACATAAGATACTTAAAAGCATCAAGTCTGAATATTTTCATTCATTAATATCTTTTGGAATAGTTATTTTTTGTGGCAGGGGGGAAGGGTAGGAAAATTCAGATGAAGCTAAAAAATACTTAAATAACAAAAGACAGCAATTAGAATAATTACACAGAGTAATAATACTGAAGTAAAAAAAAAAAATGCAAACAAAAAACCACCACATAAAACTATTCTTTACGAAGTAAAAACAATAACTTCATACTATTTTTGATTCTTAAATGCGTCGGGGGACCGCTAAGTGAACAAAATACAAGTAGTTATAATTATGAAACAGAAAAAGTAAATGCAATAAAACTTACGTATGGTGTTCGTACATATGTGACAATTGCTATATTTACATAGAATTTTTGGATTGATGCATAATTTAGTGGATTTGGTCTTGCTGTTTTATTGTATTCCATTTTAATTCCTAATTATTTATGTGGTTTACTTAGTGGTCCTCCGGGCCCGAAGCGTTAACGAGTTAATAAAATAATTTGACCTCACTATTGCTATTTTTTAACTTTTTAAAGGATGGTTTTATGCATCACTGTTTGTTTATTTAAGCGTTATTTGTAATCACTCAAATTTGAATACTTCTACAATTACTGTAAAAAGCAAAGATACTTCTGAAGAAACACGACACCAACAAAGTCAGTGAGTGAGACTTTTCATTAAAAAATAATAAGCTGTTTTATATGCGTGTAGTCAGCGTATGTTCATCTTACTAAAAGTGGTACAAAACATTTTCTGGTCGGGAATAATCTGCTGGAGTTTGTCGGCGTTGTTCGGAGACACTGTAGGCAGAATGCACAGTTGCTTTTAGTCTGGCTCAAGTTTGCCGAAACTAAAATACTTCTGTTTTTTGACAACATTGTCTACAAAACAATTGTCCTTAACTTAAAGTTTAGTTAGATATGCAGCTTAGACCTCTGCACTGTATGTATTTGACTAAAATCAAACTTCGGCATGGAACTGACAACAAATACATAAACTATTACCTATAGTGCCACAAAACTGAAAATGCATGCAAATCAAATTGTCTGAACTCATACAACGTTGATGATTGAGTACTGCGAAGCAATTATTAATACGACTGCACACAAAAATTCACTGCTTTGTTAACACCACCGGTCATGAAAACACTAAAATTTATATGACACTAGCTGGTCCAGCTACTTCGTTTGCGAGATTTTCGTTTAATGCAAAAATGTCCGTGAAAAAAAAAAAAGTGCTAAATTGATGTTAATGGCCATTAATGTCCACTTTAAACATTTTATTTTGAAGAGTAAAATATTTCAACAAATTTTTTTCTGGCTAACCTGTTTTGCCTCCCACCTTCCCCGAACCATAATTTGTTATGGTAGAAACTATTTTTTCTCACTAAATTAAAATCATTTTGGGTACCTCGTTCTGCCCCTACAGGCCTACCCCATTTTGACCCACCTCACTCCAAAAGTTAATTTTTTTAGCTTTAAATTTTGGGGATACACACACAGAATTCACCAAAGTTTTATAGTATATTTACTAAGTTTTTAGTGTTTTCCATTCTGCCCTCTGTTCTGTTTTGTCCCCCTGCTTAAAAAAATAATTAAAATCGCTCATTAAATTTATTCACAAAATTTTTTGGGCAACCTGTTCTGTCCCTCCAACTAGTTTTGCAGAAATTTAATCGCAGTGCGATTTTTGATGGCAGTGTCCTCAATACATGGGAATCTAAAGTTATTTAAAAATAAATATAATATTCACTCACTGGGCAAACAGAGGTTGTACAACCATATGTAACTGTATAATTGCAGAATGTTGATTTCCCTATAAGTTACTTTTGTAATGCTGTACTGTAAAGTGAGTATACTTTGCACCAGCATGGGTAACATTGTACAGTACCACCAAATACATTGTTTTATAGGATGTTTGGTGAAGGAAAACCAGATGATAACTGGGTATTTTAAAAAATTTATTTATTTGATATTCTGAGATAATAATCACTAATATTCCTCCATTCAAAACACAGAAATATTATCGGTGGTGTAAAGTTACTCACGCTTGTGTAAAGTACACCCAATTTACGGTACTTGTTTTTTGGATAGTCTGCTTTGAGAGGTTTACAATACATACCATCCCCCCAAACGGGAACATATTTCAATTTTTTTCTCATAGTAAAAATTCAGCTAATTATTTATTGTGTTTATGTAAACATCATTCTGAAGCCAAATATACCTCAACATTTCAACTGGTTAGGTAGATATCATGGGGTGAATGAAAACAAATTTTGCACTTTTTTCGCCTTTTTAGTGATTGAACTTTGCAAAATGTTCCCGTCGTGTGTTAAAAATTTATGCAAGTATCCAACTGAGATGAAAATGCCGACGACAAACCATTGAGTCAAAGTGTAACCAAAGATTTATTTAATAACTTTATTCATTCCTTCACAATTCTAAGAGTTCGGATTTAGAAAATTTCTGAAATCTGTTTACGGACATTTACGTATTCATCATTCATTAATCTTACACAAAAATCATGTAAATGTATTAAAATTCAGTGAAATTTATGTATACTGATCATGAATCGAAAAACATATTTAAACTTTTACATCTTTGGAGTCGTGTTTTGAAAATATATTTTCGGTCTTTACGTAAACATCATTGTAAAGCATTGGGTTTGAGCGGTACAGGCGATTAATAAAAACACACCCGCACACACCCCACATTTTACTCTTTGGGAGATTAATTTTGAAAGACAGAAAAATCACTTTGTTGGTACCTATTCAGATCAGCGTCATTTTGAGGTAAAAAGTACCCATTATTAAACGAAAACACATTTCAGGTCTTTTCACCCACTTAAAGGCAGAATTTTGTAAATCCCTTAAATTCGCTAATATGGTTTTTTTTAGCCTACTTTCCTCTAGGAAAGATAGGCTTATGAGATCGCGCGTCTGTCTGTCTGTCTGTATGTCTGTAAGTCTGTATGTATGTATGGATGTCTGTATGTCCCCCCCTAATAACTTTTTATACAGTTCACGGTAAATAATGAAATTATTACAGAATATTATGCCATGACTGGTGATTACGACGCAATTTTTT